>OX401414.1:1748544-1824496 GCA_947846245.1 Cerastoderma edule
AACCCCTGTTACTCAAACACCTGTCCCATGTTTCTATGCATATGATGACTATATAAGTTAAAAAATATAAAGCGGTGAATATTCATTGACCATATAAACATATCATTTTATGTTATAAGCTGTTGTTATTATCCCCGATTGGTTTCTTTTTTTTCATGGCTTGTCTCCTCTGAATTCTGGTATAATCGATTTTCACCTGTTTTCTACGAAGAAGTTTGGATTTCTTTTTGAAATCTTAATCGGAATGATGTAATGCGTCTTTCTTCTAAGAGTATTTTTAAAAACAACAGAAAGATAAACTTACCATAGGCTTCAATGTTAATTTTGCATTGACAACCTCTGCTAATTGAGGTTATAATAAAAATATTTCTCGGTAAACCTTTGTCATTCTGTGAAGATCTTCACGTGCCAAGAAATCAAGTAAAGTTGCTACCATTCACCGTTGGGGTATGCAATACTCTTATCCAGATCCGGAACTGTTGAGTTGACGGTACCCATAATCCGCTATTTTGAAACTCATTCTTTCATCGGAATACTTCGGTAGTTCTCGGTGTAAATCGGTCGGGTCGGCACACCCCGCATTAAACCGAATAGTTCCGGGCCCGACCGATGTATACCGAGAGAAGTTAAGTTAATGCCGATGGTTCTACCTGGCTTGACCAGCCCCTATTGGCATTTGATGAAGGGATCTTACTACGTCATAAGGTTGATATAGTTTCAGGCATCGAAACGTAACCGAAATATCGTTGACTCCCCTAATACGATATCAAAAATGTACAGAGAAGCTCTATACCCCTAAGTTAAAAGGGCTTCATAAAGCATTCGACATAGAGATAGTTCGACGAATAGATGTCTGGAATATTAATGATTATGACCATGGATAAGAATGTTGCATACCCCAACAGTGAATGGTAGCAACTTTATGATTTCTTGGCACATTGAAGATCTTCACGAATGACAAGGTTTTACCGAGAAATATTTTTATTATAACCTCAATTAGCAGAGGTTGTCAATGCAAAATTAACATTGAAGCCTATGGTAAAGTTTATCTTTCTGTTTGTTTTTTTAAGAAATACTCTTAGAAGAAAGACGCATTACATCATTCCGATTAAGATTTCAAAAAGAAATCCAAACTTCTTCGTAGTAAACAGGTGAAAATCGATTATACCAGAATTCAGGGGAGACAAACCATGAAAAAAAAAGAAACCAATCGGGGATAATAACAACAGCTTATAACATAAAATGATATGTTTATATGGTCAATGAATATTCACCGCTTTATATTTTTTAACTTATATAGTCATCATATGCATAGAAACATGGGACAGGTGTTTGAGTAACAGGGGTTATTAACTTTTAGGCTTAGAACTAAAGAGGAAATATTTCGGAACTCCCCTTTCTACTTCGACACAAAGAGGAGTTCGACAGTTCGTCGATGAGTAGTTCGAGATATAGATATTCTACTACATTCAATTGCAGGGGTCGACACTGCTACCCTCAAAGCCGAGGCTCAAGCGATAGTCGACGCAGTTGGATCTGACCCATCTGAGCAACTCTGTGAGCAAGAATGTGGCAAGGTCATAACTAACGAAATAGCTAAGACCGGCTGTCCCTTACTCTGCAGGTCGTAAGTACACGTTTGCTTGTTTATAGTTGCCATGTGGTTCTCAAGGTGGTTGTCTCGCAGATTTGAGAAAATTTGGACATCGATTCCATTCGGAACACCTCGGCCATTTCTTAAATTAACCTCGTAGGTAATGGCGAGCCATTTTGAAAGTAGGCCATTGACGAAGGGCATGTCCGTTTGCAATCGTATCTACTCGGCAATCCCCGACACAAGCCGGGGATTGCCGAAAAGATACGATTGGGAATATATAAAACAAAGATGTGTTGATATGATAATCTTTTATGACAACATTAAAAAAAACACACATTCCACTGTGATATATAACCAATTTGTGCATTGATCACGTGATCCAGTATCAGAAAAGAACAACAACACATACTTCAATATGTTGTTGTTGCATTCGGACTATTCGAATTGCGCAGAATTTATAGTCTGCCCGTTGTCTATCTAGTGGAACATAGTACAGCCATTAGGAACCAGTTTACTCGTACATAATTGTAGGGTAACAAAATTTCGGTGAATCACCCCGGCTAATGACACGTTTTCTGGGATCGGTAACGCATACATGATAATGGAATTGTAAGTTGTGATATACAGTGATGTCTCGTTAATCCGAACATGTCCGTTTCCAACAAAATATCCGGTTTACCGAATAATCCGGACTAATGAAGCAGAGCATGTTCTTATATACATTAAGACATAAACGTTCTGTATGCACGTGTATACTTATAACCCTTTAGCAAACGCCGATTTGTCGACCGTCCAAAATTGAAAGAGTTTGCAGACGACATATCAAAACGTGATGAAATTCAAAGATAATCTTCTGATATGGTAGAAAACATTGTGGGAAAATGAGAAATCCACAATGTTTTCAAAAGTCGTCTGCAACAAACTGGTCAAATAATTCCGTTCCCTTACAATTTCGTTCGGATTGCGAGACATCCGGATAATCGGGGTCCGAATAAACGAGGCTTCACTGTATAGTTCACGGTTTTCTTAATCAATTTAAATGACTATTTAGCTGTCACATTTATGATTTTATATTTATAAAACGAAAGTACAATGAACATGATGGAGGGAGTATCGCGAGAAACAATATGGCGGCTTCCACAATTCTTCAGAGGTGTTTTCATTGGATAAACTCGATGCGCTCATATTGCAATTGTATACGATGTTGCTACAGGCCCGCAAATTGTACTCGTGGCCGGATAAATTTGTTTACTAAACATTTGATATGAGATTCACAGTAATCCGGGCTTTTATCATTCGGTTAACTTTTATAAACTGCGTTTAGGTACTTTGGTCCTGTTGTTGTGTTGAGTTAAGCGTTCTATCGCGCTACTTATTTCTTGATTTCGTTTTATCGTAATGTTTTTGTATATCAAGATATTAAAAGGCGATGGCTCTAATGGTCCACCGTAATAAAAATCCACTGACATCTTCATTTCAGGTTCCAGGCTATCGTTCATAGGTTCAACATTGTGCCGGACGCCACAACAGCTTCTGTTTAAATCTATAACTCTATAAATAGAATAAAATCTTAACATTCCTTGTTTCTTCTTTTTTTAACTGTGAAGTTGTTGAGAAATCGATGCTGTTGCTTGCTCACAAATATGTGCAAATTTGGAAAAGAAATTGAATTGTTGTTGAAACAATACAGCTTGTTGTATTGTTGCATGAAATACATTTTTAGTAACTATTGAAATCGTAATTAATTAAGGAAGCGCCAGTACATCTAAATATGTACAGACTATTTGCGTTAGATTTCAAAACCGTTTCAACGGTTTTGGATTTTAGTACATATATTGTCACTGTTTACAGACTTTAAAAAACATTGATGCATACTTATATTGCTTCAAATGGCTTTTCTCCAGTGTGCATCATAAACCAGTACAGATGTTGTTCATTTTTAAAGAAAACAAGTTTAAACTTTTAAATTTTCTCACATCTGGGAACAAGCAGCTTTATGCTATATCACCATGCATTATATAGTCAAACTCCTCACAGTTATCTCCCCTTGCTACGCTGCATCGACCACTGCCACCACAAGATTTTTCATCCAGATTTGGATGATATTCAAATGATGCTGTTTTGTTAAGGGATAACCGGATATCTTAGTTAATTTAGTAACAATATCTTGTTGTATTGATTTCTGACCAGTTAAGTTGAAAAAAAAATGGTTTTGTTTATAATTAGAGCACTAATGGATTACAATTTTTTAGTTTTGCCGCCATCTTGTTATGCCATTTTCCTTTCTAAGTAGGCGGTCACGTGACATTTGTGATGGCAGTGATCATCCCCATACAGGGAGATCACTGTGAGGAGTTTGTTATATAGTATGAGCAACCAATAGGAATTTGTTGTTGTTGTTCTAAACTATATTGATAGACCGTGGTGCCCCGTGAAGCCTGTCCTGTTGGAAAACCCTCTCCGCATCACAGGGGTGTGTGTCTATATTAACTTTGGTCTCGTACTATTTAATATACTACTCGTATATTACATAGTTCTGACCCTAGGAGATAACTATATGAAATTAAACACAGTTAAAACCCTTTGAGTCAATCCCTGAAAACTAGGATACACCCATTGCTATTTATTGCTTGAGACGACCCCTCGAGGAATTCATGTTAACGGGACAGACCAATTTGCTCCCCATAGGATCATCCAATCGGAACTACTCGGGTATTTCCGTGAGCTGTGTAATACACCTCTGATATAAGTGTAGGGTTACAATTTTTCGGGTAAATCGGCATCCAGCAATAAACACATTTTCTAAGCGTGCACGTTAAGTAGTTCAATGTGTATGGAAGTGTTGAACATCCTTTTAAATTTTCTTTTTTGTCAGTAACTCATACCAAATGGCGAATTTATTGTTGTGTCATGTATACAGTTGTAGTTGTTTCCTCAATCAAATTTAACGACTTTTAAGATTCACATTTAAGATCTATTTTTAAAAACGAAAGTAAAGTGACATCATTCTCGCGGGAAACAATATGGCGTCATCCCTATTATTTCAGAGGTGTTTTTATTGGAAAAACCCGATGTGTTCAGATTGAGGATCATCCGGATTAAATCACTAAAGCGGACAATTTGATTCTAATATGGAAATTGCCGATCTGCAGACTTAAAGAACCGCGTAATTTTACAAATGTTATTATTATTATTATTATTATTATTATTATTATTATTATTATTATTATTATTATTATTATTATTATTATTATTATTATTATTATTATTATTATTATTATTATTATTATTATTATTATCTTTATTATTATTATTTTAATTTCTAATCACCATATTCAAATAGCACTCTTATCATAATAAGACATATGTTCAAACGTGCTTTACAAGATAATGAAAGCACTCACATATACTTATGCATGAAAATAGGCATGACCTAAGATACATGTATTTTAACATTAAAACCGGATATTCTAAAGTATAAAACCTAAAAAATAAACAAGTACAATGTTAAAACATGCATGGGCTTAAACGTATCATCAGTATGATTGTTCATCGATGTAGTAGAAATCTTTGACACACGATGGTGTTTTACTGACCACTATATACAGTTTGTAAAATATGTATGTTTTTTACCACATTTTTTTTTAAAAATACGCGAAACTACTGGACTCTCTAAGTTCTCCTGCGGCAGGCCCTTATCGTGATTTGTTTTCTCCATATATGTTGAGTCGTATATTACAATTAGAAAAAAAAAAAAACACAAAAAACACTGAGGCGCACTTATCTATTGTCGGGATAGCTCAATAAATCTCCCACATTGGCTATATTGTCCAAAAGCTTTAACGGACACGATTTCTTTATTTTTTACTAAACGTGACAAAATAACTTTAATACGATCAAGTGCGGGAAAATGATGTGCCATTTGCGGACTAGTAAATCAAAATCGGAGTTCGCCACCTGTGTAAGAAGACTGCCTATACAAGCAGGCTTCAGTCAAACAAAACTTAAAAAAAAACAAAAAAATCATTGCTTTGTGGGCCGATAACCGGTGAGGTATTCCGACTGTCGAAATTAACGTTGGCGCGAAAACACACGACTTTCCGTACGATCTGATAAGGCGAGCGATCATAAGAAATTAGATATAGACATTAGCCGAGTCAACACGGAGGTACGCTATCGCGAGTAGGGTCATGCCAAAGAACGAACGGATCTCCTACAACAAAAAATTTCGACTGTCCAAAATTGAAAGAGTTTGCAGACGATATTTCAAAATGTGATGAAATTGAAACATATTCTTCAGATAGAGCAATTTCTCCGTTTCCCATAATGTTTTCTAAAGTCGTCTGCAACAAAGTGATCAAATATCGTTATTGTTTGGGAAAGTGTTAATTGACATGGCCGAAGAATCATCAACACGAAGAGCGATTGATTATTGACACAGGATAATAGGGGGCGGGGACTTACAATGTACTTCTCATTTGTTGTTTTGGATTTGTTATGGTTTTACATTGCGTTATCAACATTTTAATTTGATCAAGTTTTAATTAAAATGCCCGGAAAATTATCAACACAAGCAGCAATTGATTATTGACACAGGATAACAGATGGGTGTGTGGACATTTACTTTGTACTTTTGAGTAATAAGTATTTGTTGTTTGGGAAAGGGTTAAAACTTGATCAAATTAACATGTTGATAACGCAATATAAAACCATAACAAATCCAAAATTATCACTCAGAAACACATTGTAAGTTTCCGCCTCCCCGTTTTCCCGTGGCAACCATCAAGTGCTCTTCAGGTTGATAATTGCCGCTTACAGCCTTGTCAAAGAGGGTTTACCATCGGTTCGTCTCTCGTTGGTAGTAAACGCGAGTTTACTAATTGGATGGACATAAGACGGTGTCGTGATTCCACGAAAACATCAAAACCGTCAGCGGCGTACAAATGGGTTTGGATGGCTTCTCGGCAGACATTTTCTTTTCGCAGGGAAAACATTTTGATGAGACGTTGAGATAAACTGAAACTATCTGATGCTTTTTTTGTCTCATATTCTTTTTCGTTTGGCTTTTGCTTTTCTTTGTGATCGGGCATTTTTGCTGTCGATGGATTTTTTGGCAGACGTCGTGAAAGATGAAAATATAATGATTTTGCAAGTAATACCAAATACTGCTGTATTGCGTTTCTGCTGTTGCTTTTCAAATTTTCCTCGGCATTTTTTCTTTTGGCAAATGCCGTGAAAGATATTTATGTCGTGAAAATATTATTAATTATTGTGTGCGCGGTTAACTCGGATGATCCAAGCTGTAACTGCGTGACAGTAGAATGAAACATCTACGTCTGGATCACTCGGACTAGTGCGCGGTTGACCTTTTACGGATTTAATACGGCAAATAGAACACTGTTTTAGTCTGCAACTGATTTTCAAATAGCATAATATTCCTGCTAATAACCCATAGGGGGTCCAATTCCCGGTGACGGTATTGAATGCCCATGGGGTGTGGTCGTCTGATTAGCTTACGGAATGGTCATGGTTCTAACTTTCTTTTACCAGCCTTTATGGACATTCAAGTTCGGGGTCCTCTTTTATCCTTAAGAGACGGGCATCGTTAAACAACTGAATTACTCTTGACGCGATATAAAAGCCATATAGAACATACATGTAAGGAAATCTTTGTATGAAAAATAAAACAACCGTTTTAAAAATCGAGGAGAGCCAATATCACCTAACTTTGGTTTGACCCAGTTTGAAATCTGTTTCAAGAAGGCATGTGCATTCGGAATGGCGATACCATGAGCCTTTGTAGAAAGTATTTCTCTTATCGAGGCACATTTTCTAACTATAAGCACCTTTGCCAACATTATGCAGTGCCAAATTACTGTCATGTTGAATCAATTACCCAGTCTCATTCGACAGTAAATTGGAGCGAGCGATGACCGAAGGATAAGCATAGGTATTCGAAAACAATTTGCTCGAATAAATCAGTTTTTATTACAAAAGAAAAGCACCAATATAGCACAGTGAATACGTCTGGGTTCCAAATAAAACACGATTCATGTTGGCGAAACTCTTCCAGAATAAACGGAAGAATGCGCATGCGTATGAACGTCATTTCTGGTGTATTCGGGTCGCCCGCCATGTTCGTTTTCTGTGGCACTAAACACGCATCTTTCGTCGTCATCATAGGTGTCCGTTTGGAAAAACGGCGGTCCGGGGCTGTCTTTTTTAGGCCGGCCTTTTGGTTTTGTCGGCGATTCCTTGCTGCCCCCTTGTAAAACCTGTGGAATGTGTAACGATAAATGTTTTCGAGAGACATATATTGTTCCCTTAGAATAAATGAAGGACGGAGGTGCATATAATATGATATTGACTATATAATGAATAAATAAATGCAATATCTTGACATGTGTCCGAATTGAGATACAATGTTATGCAAGTTGAGCATTTTTTCGTTTCTTGTTTTCATATTTACAAAACAATTGGCCTTTTGCTCATGTGTTGGAAGTATATGTTAAATGAGGCAACCATGGTTCAAGATGAAAGATACGTTAAGTTATTATCACGAGATCTCTTTTCAAAATCTATGGAAGACTGGTCCCGGTGCTTTTTTAAACAAACATTGACAATATTAAAACAAATGTATTCCCACCAGCACCGCTGGTCTATTGGCATTGTCCTTTAACAAGATACTCCACTGCCCCAGTTAAAAACTGGTAATGAGTCAGCAAGAATATAACTGAAACATTATTGACTATGGGCTTTATCCCATAAGAGAAAGTCAAAGTTTGAAATATTGTCACCTGTTTCTTCCACTTCATCCGTCTGTTCTGGTACCAGGTTTTCACCTGGAGCTGGGTCAGACCAAGCGTCTCCGCCACCTCGATCCGATCAGGCGTCGAGAGGTACTTCTGGGTCTCGAAACGCTTTTCCAGTCCCATCAGCTGTAGGTCGGTGAAGACTGTCCGACTTCTACGACATTTTTGGGGTTTCCCGTAAGCATCATGGCCGAGCGGTGACCTCGTTCTGATGTAAACCGGAAGTGGTATCGGGATCGAAATGGGCGTGTCCTTACCGACACCGTTGTCAAGGAGGTTGTCGATGGAATAGTTAACTATAATGAGATTTAAAATTACGCTTTAAAGATGGTTTTGCATTGTACAATATCAGTTCATCTTAGATTATTGAATAAGACGTACAAAAAATGACTAGTGCATCATTTTATATACAATTTATACTATTTTCAAGGATAAGAGATTGGAACGCAACCACTTAAATTGATAAATGACCTATAACGAGCAAGTCTTTCCCATTTCTACCCCTTTTCACAATGATAAAATGATCATCCTTACGGAATATTGGTCAGTGTGCTTCAGAAGCGACCAATCACATGAATAAATGATATGGATTGGGTTTTAAAATGAATGTTCCTTTATTCACGTTTTAAAATACATCTAGTTGTATTGAATGAATGCATTTTGTTACTTTAGTATGTTCGTGCAGTTTTAATTTTATAACAAGAACATAGATTGGAATATTAACTATTGCAGCATTTACTGGATACTGTTGAAAGCATATTTTGTAAACCCGACATCCTGGCTGTAACATAGAAATTAATCAGTCCATGACGGGAAAGGAAATAATTATTAGATCGTGACAAAAGTTAAAAAAAGGAAATTTAACTTATTAATGATTCTTCAGTAACAATGGTTACTATCCAACATTTAAAGAGGAATTGTTTCTTTTCAGAAGGGTAGGTTGGTCTAAGTCTTTTAAATACCTTCCTTTTCATTTCAAGATTTTATGATTTGTTCATTGATGCATTACCTGCTTTATACATGTTACATGTTATACATGACGATATCATAACAAGATAATTTTGTTTTTTGGAGAACACAAATGTTTAACCACTCCTCTGTTGCCCGAAAGTGTAAAGTGTATGTATATATTTGGCCAGAGGCCTCTTGTTACGAAATAGAAAATAGTATTGCATCAGTACTTTTCCTAACCCCACGGAAGCCTTGCTCCCATAGACTTCTTCCTAAACACCCGGAGTACACCTGTAATTTGTTTATCTGTGCAAATAATGCCTGATTAATTGCCAATTAACGAAGACAGCGGATATTCATTAGGAAGGAATTCCCCGATAATCCGACAGTCATCGATAGATAATGATTTGTTGATCGGTTCTTAATCGGAGGCAATTAGCCCTGTACATGGAATAACTATGCGATCTTATCATATGTGGCCAGGAACTAGTTATCCCCTTTCGCCATATTATATAGATTTATGTAAGCTCTATATGTAAGCGATATAAAGTCAGTCTTGTTTAAAGCGACCGAAATTTATGAGGACAGAATTGCGGTGTATAACTGATTGAGACTGCCAACGACTTAGTATGAACGCAAGCCATTTAGAAAGCTCGAATAGTTGCTTTCTAAATGACAGGCGTCCTTGGGTTAGATAGCTTCGTTCTAAGTAGTCTTCCATCCACTGTTTAAAGGCCCATTAAAGGAGATTAATGCTATATCAAACTATATTATTTGGTTAACTTTTGGACAGATTCAAAAAGTTATCACCAGAAAACACCATCAGCACAACTGAAATGAGAAAGTACACCAGAAATAACCCAGATTAACAAGTTTTATAATTCATATTTCCTGATTCTTTACCTCTGACCTTGACAGTTGATACACACATTTTTGAACCGACAAATCAGTATTTATTATTTTGAATATGTAAACAAACAGGTTGTTGATAAACATGATTGAATTGGAGACAACAATATTTCAAGCACAAACTAGCTTATTTTAAATGAGTCTATTTAATAGGGTCTCAATGCATTTCTAAACTAATTCTCATGACTTTTATGAACATAATAAAAGAGCTCTATATATTTTTTCAGTAATTTATTTGTACTCCTTTCCTTTGATGTGCCTTTAAGAGCGGTTAATTAAAACAGGACTGACAATATTGTAGCTTACGACTTAGTCAGCTATAATACTCATTTTCCTTGGAAATGTGTGCATATCTATAGTTTTATGTTTTTGAATCACGAAATACTTTTGCACGTTTAAGTTCATGAATTTATGTACTATTCTATGCATGAAACCCTAACACTTCCGCATGTGTTCAAAATAATGAAAAAGGAACAATAAAAAAATCCGATAGGTAATACAAAAGTCGATTTGAGGAAGTGCTGAAGAATTCTAATGGAAGCTTCGTTTTTATTGGAAATACATCCACAAATGAAAAGATATGCTTATTGTGACATGTGCAACTGCATTTTTCGCCATTGTCCCTAAGCTTATTAGTAAAAATTAGTAAAAAGTTGCGAAAACTTTACATGCATAATCATCGAAAAGCAACGACATGGACAACGTTGTCGTCGTTAAAAAGTACATGTATACTACGGCATACACAAAACACAATCTTTTTTAACCAACTCCCAAATCTTGGAATTCCCAATTAGTCCAAATTTAGCCTAAAAACACGCACTAAGAAAAACGATGCATTTACTTTATGGTTTTTGGTATAAATCGTTGTGACAAAAGGATAAAATGGGCCGCGTCACGCGAAAAGGGGCACTCGGACATATAAAAGAAGCGCTGACTCAGCTCTATCTTAGCGCTATTATTTCAGTATCTAGTCACGAAAGTTATCATTTGTATTTATTTAAATGTATAACTGGATGTCCTCTAAGATGGCAAACAGTGTAGCCCCAGACCAGCCGCCACGTCAGTGACGTGGCGGCTGGTCTGGGGCTACACTCTTTGCGATGTCCGAGTGCCCGTTTTCGCGTGACGTGGCCCAAATAGCTTATTAGAATAGGTTTATTCCTTTGTCACGGCGTTTTCTTATTTAGTTAGCAACAACACTTATCCTGAAAGGAGTGCGTGAAAGGGGTTAGTTTATTTCCTTTTAATATTGTTTTTTTTTAGCATATGACATTTTGGTTGAATATTCAAAGTGAAGAAGAATGCTATCCCAAGGCAAAAGCATTAAAAGAAACCCATAAAAATCATTGAGACATAAGGGATCGTGTTCATTGTAAGCGAATTATCCTTAAGTCACAATTGTTTTTGTGCGTCATTTTACAATTGAGTCGTGATTGTTTCTTATGAATTCTTTTGAAATACTTTCAGTTGTTTTCGTTCAGGTGTTACCTCCCTTTCATATAATAATAAACTGTATAACTGGTACCGTTAAATTGTAAGAATAGAACAATGGTTGAAAATTCTGATATAGGTGATTAAGTTATTTATCAACCAATTAGATTACTGAAATTGACTATTCGAAGAGAACATTTGAGTTTGGGACCATTTTAAAATCACCATGGGAAGGAGAAACAGCCTTACAAAAGACCAAGATACCAAATCACGGTAAGTGACTTTGATTTTCCTGCCCTCGGTCCAAATTATCAATTATTGCAATGTTGTTTTTCAAACCCACAGTTTAATGTGCTATCATGTTGTCTTATACAATGAAGACGTACGTTTATAAAAGTATACACTTATGAATATAAGTATCCGAAGCGACTTTATGTATTGTATAATCGAAACCTTTCAGCACATCGCGTGTAAACATTCTGTGTTCATTTACTTGCAAGGACTTTGTTTTTGTATATTCAAATATTAACAAGCAGTTGATAAGGAAGAACCTTTTGTTTAATCAAATAGAATACACAAGTGATTTAGGTTACTACTGAAAAGTACATTCCTTTTTGAATGAATGAATGAATGAATGAATGAATGAATGAATGAATGAATGAATGAATGAATGAATGAATGAATGAATGAATGAATGAAGGAATGAATGAATGAATGAAGGAATGAATGAATGAATGAATGAATGAATGAATGAATGAATGAATGAATGAATGAATGAATGAATGAATGAATGAATGAATGAATGAAAGAATGAATGAATGAATGAATGAAAGAATGAATGAATGAATGAATGAATGAATGAATGAATGAATGAATGAATGAATGAATGAATGAATGAATGAATGAATGAATGAATGAATGAATGAAATGAATGAATGAATGAATGAATGAATGAATGAATGAATGAATGAATGAATGAATGAATGAATGAATGCAATAGATAAATGAATGAATGAATGAATGGAATAAATAAATGAATGAATGAATGAATGAATGAATGAATGAATGAATGAATGAATAAATAAATGAAATGAACGAAATGAATGAAATGAATGAAATGAATGAAATGAATGAAATGAATGAAATGAATGAAATGAAATGAATGAATGAATGAATGAATGAATGAATGAATGAATGAATGAATGAATGAATGAATGAATGAATGAATGATGAAAATGAATGAATGAATGAATGAATGAATGAATGAATGAATGAATGAATGAATGAATGAATGAATGAATGATAAAGGACAATGTTGAATATCTTATTTAGATAAGCAACGGCGTGACCAATCTAAGTAAAGGTTATTCACGCCGTGTTATCGAATGTACATGTATAAACACGGTGTCCCGTGAATAACACGTTTAAAGCAAGTTGCACTGGGAAAATGAAAGCTATATATATTTTCTTTCACATTCAAATGTTGTATTGATCAAGTGTTTAACGAACGCGCTTTATATTTTCCTAAGCAATGTTTGGAATAAGGGAATGGCCGTTTCTAAGTTGTAAGAACTTTTGGCCATATCATTTTGCCAAAGTTGATAACATGACTATTCACCAATGCTTTGATCTATGTATTATATGTTCAATTAGCAATGAAATATCTTTAAACTAAACTGAAACGTGCGAAATATGTGATATTCTGTAATATTTAGTATCAAACAGTTTATTATTAAACAAGTACATTGAACATGCTCCTATTTAACATAGTTCATACAAATTATTGTATCATCATTATTGACATTAGCAGACTCACTGCTCTACCATACAAAATCATCTCAAAATTATACTAGTTGAGTTCTTTAACTCTTTACCAGACGCCAAATTTGCGTTCCAAATGTGTAGAGTTTGCAGACGTCATTTCAAATTGTGATGAAATTGAAAAATAATTTTCTTAACGGGCAGAAAACATTATGGGAAAGGAGAAATTGCTCGTTGAGACCAATTTCTCCTTTTCCCACAATATTTTCCAGGGTGGTCTGCAACAAACTGGTCAAATGTCGTTATTGTTTGGTAATTGGTAAAAAGAACTAAGTTACGGCAAATTAAATCGAAGATACTGAGAGGGGGTATAATTTATATATTTTATATATTTTAAGACCGTTGTAGAACGACACTATTTTATATCAGAACATTTGTGCAATGAAAAAAGAAATAATTCAATAAAAAGAATGCAATAAAAATGCTCACTAGGAGCAATATAACCGTTTTGTCCCTGAATTTGCTCAAGTCTCGTGCAATAGATGCATTTGGGAGTATGGGGACAAATAAATAATTTATTTGGTTTTATTTGTCTGTCAAAATGACGATTTCCCAACAGATGTTCAATGAATACAAACAAAAAACAAATAGAGGAAAATGCAGGCAATATATGAAGTAAAAAGAAAAGAGAAAAAAGAAATTAAGAAAAAAATAGAATGAAAGACCGATATGACATATACGGATTGAAACATGCATTTGTCTCACTTCTTATAACCCTTCACCGACATTGGTAAATACTAACATAAGGAAGCAATAGTCATTATTTAGAGCGAGGTTGTCCTTGAAACAAAAACAAACACCAATAAATAGGAAAAAGGTGTTTAAACGAAAGTCAAGTATTTGTTCGATATAGGTGCTGACGAGTTATCTTTTTTTTTTTAAATGTTCATGAGATATTGTCTTCCGATTGACTTACGGAATATTTGTAGTTATACCCGACTTGACAAGCCAAATATGGGCAGTTAGCTTAAAATACTCATTCATCGTATATGAACCTAGTATTGCAATGTAACTGAACTACTGTTGGTTAGTTGTAAAACTCTAAAACAAAACAAAAAAGATACACAAATACTGCAGAATGATATGAGAAGTTGGGTTAAATCGTTTACATACCTCGGAAATCCTAAGTTGGGTAAAATCGTTTACATACTTCGGAAATCCTAAGTTGTGTTAAATCGTTTACATACTCCGGAAATCCTAAGTTGTGTTAAATCGTTTACATACTCCGGAAATCCTAAGTTGGGTTATATCGTTTACATACTCCGGAAATCCTAAGTTGGGTTAAATCGTTTACATACTTCGGAAATCCTAAGTTGGGTTAAATCGTTTACATACTCCGGAAATCCTAATATCAACAAAGAAAGGGTTTCTTTAGTAATGCAAAGCAGATGAAAGGCACACTTCAATAACGCTAAAATTATATATACATTATTCTATCTATTCAATTACATGGTGTTTCGTGTTATTCAATCTCGTAAAAGGAATTGAGTGTAATAAAGAGTTTGTATGAGTCTGAGTCCGGCACGAAATAAACATTCGTATTCTTTGTATTTGTATTGTATGGCATTGTTTTATTTTGTATTGAATCATGTTGCATTGTATTGTATTGTATTTAAATAGGTTTTATCCAAACCAAGTTGAGAGTTCTCTATTTATCTTATGGTAAATATTTTTTGTTTATGCTATTGTATTTTTGCGAGTATAGACAATCACTGAATTAACTTAAATATGGACTGTTTAGTAATGAATCATTTGAGCCATGTGTATTTGTAATTTACCAGTTAAACACGGGTTCTCTCGTAGGGTAATGCTTGGTTTTTGGGGACATTTTTTTTTTGTTTTTCATTTTGTTTTTCTTTTTTTTTGTTGTTGTTGATGTTTATGCAAGTCTGTTCGGAATGTTTAAGAGACTAAACTACTAATTACTTTCCTTTACTGATATATTCACTCTCAGAATTCTCGCCATTTTTGCAGCAAAACTCTCCAATTTGACAATAATATTCTCAAATTAGCTTATTCTTTAGAAAAAATGTATGCTTATTTTTGATAAAAGTTTAGCATGCAAGTTTTATGAGAAATTCACGTGATTTACTTGCTCTCGGAAAATCAATTCAACATCTTATTTGCAATTCTATAAAGGTAGATAGATTTATGTTTTATCTGAATTTAATTAAATCTTATATCCATTTATCTTTTGTATTTGTTGTTATAGTTTGACGTTGACTATACGTTGCAAGTAACATCCATATTTATTTGTTAATAGTTTTAGCATAAAACAACATAAAATAAAATCTAATCGCAACAGCGAATTGGTGAATCATAGCATAACTGATCATCTAAATAACCATAGCAAACTTAAAGATGAATTAGAATAGCATGACATAACAGAATAAAATGGCGAATAAGGTAATGTTACCAGAAACAAAGCTTATTGTAGCATGATACAAACTTATTAAAATAATTGTTCTCAATATAAAAAAAAGGTTGAAAAATTACGTAAATGCATCAAGAATGTGAAGTAACAAGTAGCGTACCGCAAGTGCTCAGAAAATAAACAATTGGTAGTTTCACCTTTCATTATCAGTAAAATGAGATTATGCATATAGACCATAAGGAGTGAATACACATCAAGAACAGAACAGAACTGATTTTTTATTCCACGACTTGTACATAGTACATCATCATACATACATAGCATGAAAAAACAAATTTATCACATGGTGTATAAAAAAAGTTACATATCAAGAACGTAATCAAAATTCGTTATATTTAGCCTGTAAATATTTCAATATGGCGACATTGGTACAGTGGTAGAGCTCCGGCCCGCTGTACCGGGGGTCCTGGGTTCGATCCCCGTTCGGCGAGGTGACAATTGCCGCGATTAACTCACGAGTACTGGTGTAGTATCCACGAAGCTGTCATCGAGAGTGAACCTAATAAGCTTCAAGCTTCCGCCACAATCTTTGAAGAATGAATAAATGAAAACTAAACTAATATGCGTTTTTATCCTGTCACTAGTGCCATTTCGGGACAGATAACTAGGTGCCGTATAACATTTGTGATATCCGGCACTAACCATATAATACATGCACGCGACTAATCATGACGTCATAAGAACGATATGACGTCATGTTTACATCATTCTCTACTTATTTTTTCCGTTTTTCTCGTGTTTTATTTACATTTTGTTTGTTTGAAAGAATAGATAAAGGTAACAGGATAAATAGAATAGATGATTGGTGTCTTTGAATAGGAAAAGTTATCGGGCTCGGCATCGGAATATTATCCGTTTCGCCTTCGGCTCACCGGATAATATTCCTACGCCTTGCCCGATAACATTTCCGATTCACGACACCAACCATCTATTCTCTATATCCACATCACCATAATGCGTTCTATATAAAACCCCATTCATTCATTTTAATGGTATGGTATAAAACACGGCAACTAAATTAACCCGTATAGTGCTGGAATCGATTTCATGCTTATGCAAAAAGGTTAGATCACAGACCAGTCGCCGAGTAAATTGGCGGCTGGCCTGTGATATAACCTGTTTGCTACTCTGAGTATCTTTCCTCATCAAAATTAAGCAAACATCTTATGGTTTGGGAAAGCAGAATGACACAAAATTATATTTTAGAAAATTACCCAGAAAAAAAAAAGAAACAAAGTAACCCACCTTTCCTGAAATCCTGGTAACACATGGCGGTGTTGGGGTAGTAGCCAATGCTCTGCGGCCCTGGCAGGGTCTGGCCCTGGTACGTGGGCGCGCAGGTTTGAGCCCCAAACGTCTGCTCAAGGGCCGAGTATTTATCCCCGGTGTGGAACGATCCGTCCGAGCGGAGAATATCTCGGATCAGGAACGAGGAAGAGGTGGCGGTCGACCTCGAGTTGTGTAGGTAATGGTTCATCGGGAACATGGTGAATGGAAGACGTCTTGTTGTTCTGAAATTCTCGCCCAGATTGCGGTTGTTGTTTTTGTGTGGTCTTGAAGCTGTTTCAATACATGTATTATGTACACGGTTTTGTCTTTGGCAATTCTCGCCTTACGTGTGGTCGGTTGTCTTATTTGTCTGGTAATATAACTAGACACTTGTATTTTTTTATAAAATATACAATACGTGAGGGTTTTGTGGTTATGAAACTTATTCAATATTACGTACACTGTTTTTTCTTTGCAATTTTCGTCTTATCTGTGGTCGGTTTTCCTTTTTGCGTTTTTCAATAGCACTTGTATTTCTTTTTATCAAAAATAAATACATGGGTTTCATCAATGTATGACTATATTCAAACGTCTGACGGTTGCTGAGAGCTTCGTTTTGAAACTTATTCAATAATACGTATATACTCTTTCTTTCTTAATCAGCAAATATGTACAATGTGTATTTATTAAACTGTTTATTTGGCACTTTATTTGATTATGCAAGATGAATACCTTAATTGGAAATTAAAGTGACAACTCACAGGTTGTTTTACCGTTGAGGATACTAATATTTATTTCACCAATTGTCTTTTATTTAATATGCTCATTGAGTTTGAAAGTCAATTTTTATCAATATTGCTGTCCGTTTTCGATACTATTCAAATAATGGATTATCACTGTA
This sequence comes from Cerastoderma edule, assembly GCA_947846245.1. Classification (NCBI taxonomy): domain Eukaryota; kingdom Metazoa; phylum Mollusca; class Bivalvia; order Cardiida; family Cardiidae; genus Cerastoderma; species Cerastoderma edule. Next base: position 1,766,670 of record OX401414.1, read on the forward strand.
TATGTAATTCCTACTGGCAAAGTTTTAGTTTTATTCCTTTAAGAACACGAGAACTGTTCAATCAATGGCTTAACTCCATTCTTCGTGATTGATTGGAATCCGTCCCTACGTTTCGATCTAATTCAACTGTTTTGTCTATGATACGAGCCGTACCGTTTGTTGATTACAGTTCGTTGTTTAAACTATTTTCGTCAATAAAAAAGTCACCACCTGAATTTTAAATCCAATTCAATTACTTTTTCTATGATACAGAATGTACCCTTTGATAATCACAATTCGTTGTTTCACGATGAATTCGTCAAAGATATAAGCCAATTGATTACAGACGTTGGTTGAATTCGCATCACTCATTGAAAAGATAAAATATTTTCTTGAAAGATAGCTCGTGATGGTGGCATTCGTCTATCTTTAATTTAAAATAATTAAATATCCAATAAATGATCTATGCATTTTTTGCAAACACATTTTGACATCATAATATATTTCTATTGTATCTCATTCATGGAATCATATGTTTTATCGTTTGCCATTCGCAAAAATTGACGATCCAATTTCTGTATTGTTTATGAATGCAACATGAATAAAAATCACTTTATACTCGTTAATGTTCTCTCTCTCTCTGCTTGTCCAAACATTATTATAACAACAGCAAAGAAACTTCAAGATAATCCGTCTTGCGAATTTCGCTTGAATGCAAACACAATAAAATGAAACATTCACGTTTTGAATGCAAACAAAATAAAATGAAACCTTCACGTTTTGAATGCAAACGAAATAAAATGAAACAATCACGTTTTGAATGCAAACGAAATAAAATGAAACATTCACGTTTTGACTGCCAACGATATAAAATGAGACATTTACGTTTTGAATGCAAACGAAATAAAATAAAACAATCACGTTTTGAATGCAAACGAAATAACAAATCCCGTTTTTGTGTCGTTAATAAGTTAAAAGGCACTTCACATAATACAGAACTATATATCCATATCATTCACATAGACAGAAGTATTAACACATCCAACTAAACGGCTTAGAAACACATGACCGTTAATACATTTCGTATGTCCAGGAGAAATTCGATCATGTCCGGATAGAATTACGAGCCAGACCGATTCTCATGGTATATAAACAGATGAAAATTTATCTCTTAATCGCATAATTGATTCCAAATTACGGTAAGGAACGAACTAACCCCGACCCTGCGGTTAAATAAACAAGCACGGCCCTAGGGGTCCACTTTTCCTGAAATTAATACGAAGGATCGGTACTTATAATGAAAACAAAAAAGCGATATATTAGCTGCTGATAAGCAGTAGGCTGGGCTGGGGTTTCCTTGGACGGGGGTTCTTTGTCCCGTAAGACGTTACTTCAGACGGAGATTGGTCGCGATAAACTGCGAGGCTGTCAGTCATGGCCACCGAGATTTGACGATAACCAACGAGACATCGCGTTATCCAATCACAATACGTGTAACAGTGAGTTCAAAGCGAGAGCCAATCGAAGGAAGAACAGATGCGGTTAACTGATTCGCTATCCATTTCTGTTTTGGGTTTATTTGCTTCTATTATGTCTGGGGGATCCGATTTTCTTCTTCATTGGTCTGGCAGACACGATGATGGATGACCACCCAGAGGTTGCAGGTTCAAGTTTCGAAGCCAAAAGCGGTGGCCATCTACTCGCCAACCGCTGAGTTTTGAAGTATCGACAATAATTGGTCAGGATTTCGACATTCATGAATTAAACAAGAATAAATCAGTATAATTCAAATATATATTAAGTCTCTGCATAAAATGGTTTTCATCAATTTTGAGATCACAATAGAGCTAAGAGGTTAATATGGTAAAGTGATATCAAAAATAGGATTATATCATGATTTTTATTTTTTTTTATTTTTTTTTATTATGGGTTTTACATCACATCAACATTATTTCAGTTATGTAGCGATGTCCGACTCTTAATGATGGAGGAAGACCCCATACTCAACTGCCCATAAGGGCTGGTAAAGGCGGGTAGAACCATCGGCATTCCGTAAGTCAATCGGGAGACTGCCTCTCATGAAAATCCATATCCCTCTCAGGATTTGAACCCACGCGGAGAGGGGCCATGTGATTTCAAGTTCTGTACTCTAACCACTAGGCCACGGAGGCCCCCATGATCTTTAAACATATATTGTCTAAGTTAACAGATTGCATTTCGTCGTTTTCATTGATTTTGAGGTGCTCGTAAAATATAGCCAAGTTGAAAATACGGTAAAGTGATATAAAAATATAATTAAATCATAAATAATCTTTAAACATATTTTGCTGAATTTAACGGATTGTATTTTGTTGCTTTCATTAATTTTGAGATACTGTATAATATAGCTAAGATGAAAATCCATAGATAATCTTTTTTTTTTACACATTATTGCTTAATTTAACACATTATATTTCGTCGTTTTCGTTACTTTGGAGATGCTTGTACAATATAACTGAGATGAAAATATGATGACGTTATTTAAAAAAAAAATGTAATCAAATTATAAACGATCTTTAAACATAAAATATTGCTGAATTCAACAGATTGCATTTCGTCGTTTTCATTGATTTTGAGGTGCTCGTAAAATATAGCAAATATAGCGAAGTTGAAAATATGGTAAAGTGATATAAAAATATAATTAAATCATAAATAATCTTTAAACATATTTTGCCGCATTTAACGGATTGTATTTTGTTGCTTTCATTAATTTTGAGATACTGTATAATATAGCTAAGATGAAAATTCATAGATAATCTTTTTTTTTAACACATTATTGCTTAATTTAACACATTATATTTCGTCGTTGTATTACTTTTGAGATGCTTGTACAATATAACTGAGATGAAAATATGATGACGTTATTTAAAAAAATGTAATTAAATTATAAACGATCTTTAAACAGAAAATATTGCTGAATTCAACAGATTGCATTTCGTCGTTTTCATTGATTTTATGATGCTTGTACAATACGGCTTAGATGAAAACATTGTAAAGTGACATCAAAAATATATCGAATTCATAGAGTATTTTTACAAATATATTGCTTAGTTAAACAGCTTGTATATCAACATGAGCAAAGTGTTCGTTGTTTATTAATACATGTAGTTAAATGTACAAAAGAAGGTATTAATATAACAATATGAAAAAAAAAACTTAGAGAAAGCTGTAAAGTTAAGTCAATAACACAACAAACAGGCCAATCTCATTGTTTTGGACAATATCTTTACAGTTCTGTTTATCTAAGGTAGAGCAAAAACAGGATTTACCCCAAAAGAGGGTTCCGCATTAAACCTTTACCAAACGCAAACTTTTCGACTGTCCCAAATTGAAAGAGTTTGCAGACGACATTTCAAAATGTGATGAAATTGAAGAATAATCTTCTGATAGGACAGAAAACATAGTGGGGAAAGGAGAAATTGCTCGCTAAGAGCAATTTCTCCTTTTCCCAAAATTTTTTCCAGAGTCGTCTGTAACAAAATGGTCAAATGTTGTCAATTTTTTTCATGGATTAAGCGACCAAGTTCTTGCGTTCGAAACCTGGCTGGGACAATATTCTTTCCAAAGTTAGTAAAATCAATGGTAAATGGTGTGTGTTCGTCTCTCACCACTAATCAATTATGTCCATGTTGGAAAGTAGTCCGTGTTTTGGAAAGAATATTTTGAAGCACCGGTGAGGAAGAACAAGATTGCTTCTTGCTAGGCGATTGATTCTAGTCCTTGTGGGTGATTTGCCTCTATCTGTGCATGTTATAAGTGGCAAACGACATAGCCACAAGACTTATTAAGAACAAGCCTAGAATGTGGAGGAAAATGAGAAACTGCTTGTGACAAGCAATTCCTTCCTTTTCCACAATGCTTTTTGAAAGTCGTCCGCTGCAAGACGCATACATCTGGCGTTAGGTGGGTATTGCGGTAAGCGTTCGGTAAATCGTTAATTCAAACATTTGAAACGTGACTCGATAACCCGACCGGAAGCTTTCTCCTTGACGGTGACCGTGATTTTCGTGTGACCGAAATGAAACGTGACGTCAACCAGTCTATCTTCACGTCCCGAGCCTTCTCGTTGGAGCAAGAACTCCACCGAGCCCACGTGACTGCACCCCTCCTCCGTGACGAACATCGGCCTCGTTTCGGACGAAATGTAAATACTGACTTCCGCTTGCGTCGACAGGCTGACGTAACTCCCGTTGAACTCTCGCGAAACTTTCGTCTCGTTCGGGATGACGATGGTGCCGGCCTCGATCATCACCTCGAAGATATTCTCGCACCGCTGACCCCTGCTGTTCGTGACCTTGAACTTCTCCGGGTGGATCGATGCGTCGAACGCCTTCGCAACGCAGATGCCTGAGGAAATGTGATTAGATTAGAGTCATTAACTGGCACAGGTCCCTAATGGGCCATCTTTGTCAGTGCCGTTCCTACATTTTTCAGTTCTGGAACGGCATGCTCAACATAAAATCAAAATCAAAGGTATGAAGGTCTCACGGTTTAAGTAAAATTCCGGCAATTACAGGTAACCAACCATTAACGGAGTTTAGGGACCGCCATGGTCTAGTGGTTAGAAAACCGAACTTGAAATCACATGGCCCCTCTTTGTGGGGATTCAAAGCCTGTGACGACATTTCGGATTTTCATGAGAGGTAGTCTCACGAAATGCCAATGGTTCAATGCAGATGACTGAGGAAATATGCACAACATAAAATTAAAACCAACCGTGTTTACTTCTCTCATGGTTTATTCATAATTCTGACACTTACATATAATAACTAACGAGAATAAGGGTACTTCCATGGCCTTGTGGTTAGGGAAAGGGTTAACATTTTTCTAAACAGTTTATGCTTAGGATTTGCATAAGTTCAAAACAACATTTCCTCTTATTTCAATAGCGGGCAAAGGTTGATGACATTATTGGGTATTTCATATGTTTAATCAATCGGTTCAATACAATTGCACTCGGCCATGGATTAGAATTACGACTATCAAACCAAAAGTCAGACACAGATTGATACAGACATGTAACGCTGGTTTTGATCAAGAGATATGCCCGATTTAATTATAGATGGTCAAAAACAGTATTAATTAGGAAGAACGAAGTCGTGGACTTACCATAGGTATGTTTCATGATCCTTGAACGTATCACGTGGTTGTCAAACCCGTACATTACCGCACCTGTAATAATGCAAAGGTCAATGTTAAATGCTCATGATAATTGTCAACGTAAATTAGAAACACCAGAGAATGGCCGATGTAATTAAACATTTCAAAGAATGGTCAATGCAAACGCCTAGAAAAATGGTCAATATAAATAAACACCTGAGAGAATGGTTAATCCAATTGAACATTTCAGAGAATGGTCGATGTAAACAAATGCCTTAGAGAATGGTTAATGTAAACATCTTTAAGAGTCGTTAATGTTAACAGCTTCGAGAATGGTCAATATAAACATTTTAGAGAGTCATCAATGCAAATAAACACCCCAAAGAATTGCAAATGTTAGTAAACGCCCCAAAGAATGATCAATTTAAATAAACGCCTCTAAGAATTGACAAATGACATTAACGCCTTGAAAATGGTCAATGTAAATAAACTCTTTAGACAATGTTAAATGTAAATAAACATCTCAGAAAATGGTAAGTGTAAATAAACATCTCAATGAATGGTCAATGTAAATAAACGCATCAGAAAGTTGACCAATGAAATAAATGCCTCGAAGAGTTGACAAATGAAATAAACGTCTCAGAGAATGATCAATGTAAATAAACATCCCAGAGATAAGTCAATGTAAATAAACGTCTCAGAGAATGGTCAATGAAAATAAACATCTCAGAAAATGGCCAATGTAAATACACTACCTAGAGAATGATCATTGTAAATAAACATCTCAGAGAACGGTCAATATAAATAAACGTCTCAGAGAATTATCAATGTAAATAAACACCTCAGTGAATGATCAATGTAAATAAACATCCCAGAGAAAGATCAATGTATTAAACATCCCAGAGAATTATCAATGTATTAAACATCTCAGAGAATGATCAATGTAAACAAACATATCAGAGTATGGCCAATGTAAATAAATATCTAAGAATTGACAAATGACTTGAACGCCTCGGAGAATGGTCAATGTAAATAAACACATCAGAGAATGGTCATTGTAAATAAACACCTCAGAGAATGGCCAATGTAAATAAATATTTAAGAATTGACAAATGACTTGAACGCCTCGGAGAATGGTCAATGTAAAGTAAACACCTCATAGATTGGTCAATGTAAATAAACACCTCAGAGAATGGCCAATGTAAATAAATATTTAAGAATTGACAAATGACTTGAACGCCTCGGAGAATGGTCAATGTAAAATAAACACCTCAGAGATTGGTCAATGTAAATAAACACCTCAGAGAATGGCCAATGTAAATAAATATCTAAGAATTGACAAATGACTTAAACGCCTCGGAGAAAGGTCAATGTAAATAAACATGTCAGAGAATGGTCAATGTTAATACATGTAAACACCTCAGAGAATGGTATACATCCATGCACCTTGTATATTATGTGATGTCTTCACAGCATGTATTTGAAAACGTACCGTCTTGTTTCTAAAAATACTATAAAACAAATGCCGGGACTAATACACAAATCGGCGCGAACACTGGACATGTATATATCCAGCGAGCACTCATCGAGAGTGAATTTGATTATCTTCAAGCTTCAAGCATATGTCATAATTGATGTAAAATTAAAAAGTTGGTCATGTATATATTAAGGGAGCAGTCATCGAGAGTGAATTTGGTTAGCTTCAAGCTTCAAGCATATGTCATAATTGATGTAAAATTAAAAAGTTGGTCATGTATATATTAAGGGAGCAGTCATCGAGAGTGAATTTGGTTAGCTTCAAGCTTCAAGCATCCGTCATAATCGATGTAGAATTAAAACGTTGGTCATGTTTATATCGAGGGAGCATTCATCGAGACTGAATTTGATTATCTTCAAGCTTCAAGTTTTCGTCATAAACGTCATAAAATAATGAACAAAGAAACGGTCATGTATATATCCAGGAAGCAGACATCGCGAGTGAATTTGATTATCTTCAAGCTTCCGTCACAAACGATATAAAATTAAAAAGTTGGTCATTTTTATATCCAGGGAGCACTCATCGAGAGTGAATTTTATTATCTTCAAGCTTCCCTCATAAACGATGTAAAATTAAAATAGTTAAAACTTTTAAAAAAGTTAAAAGCGACCTACTGAGCAGTCGCCAATTCGCCACGATTTGAACATTCATAACAGTTTACCCATTGAAATAGCGGTCAAAACTCCGACAACCAAATGCATGTGTGCTCGTAAATAATGTTTCAATGGCTCTATTTCTGAGGACAACTCCGACAAATATTGGGGGCGGGTTTTTTGTCGATTGGTCAATTGTAATACGCATCAAACCTTTGACCACAGCGAGACTTGGCTCTTCTGGTACAACGACCCTTTTCTTAGGGAAGCGTTCCCGGATTGCTCTCTGTACCACACTGGACTCTGCAAATCCGCCAACCAGCACCAACGTGTTGATTTGATTCACTTCTTCCGACTCGTTGAGAGCTTCAAGGCAGCTGATAAGCCTTTCTAATGACCTGACAAATATACAGGAAGGACATTTACTCAGATGATCCAAGTTGTAACTGTTAGAGTGAAATACCCGCGTCTGGATCATTCAAAATAGTTGAACACGTGTTTCAAAACATTTTTGACAACGTTGTTGAATAATTCTTTGACGTGTAACGCTCTCGGAACGTTTATGCAAATTAGGGAACATAACGCATTGTTAAAGAGAGCATACGGATTTATAAATACTTGTAGACCACACAACTGATCAGTTGACGACAGGGTTTTTCACTGATCGGATTTAATTGAGTTTTTCAGAGGTTCGCCTGCTCGGTTTGTTACATTGGTGGCGGCTATGGGGTGAATACCTATCCTTCTATCGGAATTGCATTTCCCACGTATCTCCCTAGTGCCAAGAATCGGGACGAGTCTTCTCGGGATGAGAGTTATGTAACGTTCGCTGAAATTTAATGCAAATTGGGGGAACCTAACGTATTATTATAGAGAGCATATGGGAATATTTGTTAGACAACACAAGCGATCAGTGGACAGGGCTTTTCACTGATCGGATGTGATTGTGTCTTTGAGAGGTTTATTGGCTCGCTTCGTTATTTTGGTGGAAGAGGTAGGTTGAATATTGCTCCACATATTGGAGTTGCCTTTCCCACGAATCCCCCAAGGACCAAGACTCGGGACGAGTCTTCTCGGGGGTGGGAGGTTTGTAACATTCTCAGAGTGTTTATGCAAATAAAGGAACATAATGACTTGTTATATAGAGATTGTGGGTATATAAATAGACAACACAACTGATCAGTGGACGACAGTGTTTTTCACTGATCGGATGTGATTGTGTCTTTGAGAGGTAAATTTGCTTTTTTCGTTACAGACTTTATAAAAAAAGATTCTGTGTCATATTATTTTGATCGATTTTTGAAAGCAATGTGTAGGACATTGTGTAAATGCATGAATATCTCTGGTAATCCTTTCATTGTCTACTGTTGAAATATATACGTTTCTTTTATGGTACACACACATTTGCTCGAAAATCTAAGAATTCTGTACTGCAAACTGATTAATAGTATTTCCACTTTGACTAAATTTTTTCGATAATAAGAGTTATTTCAGAAATATTACGTTTTCCTTATCTCTAAATACGGTGATCCTCCCTGTAAGCTTAGGAAATAATACGTTTCATCTCGAAAATATCGCATATCAAGGAATGCCTCTCAGGGCGTTAAATATTTCTTGGTTTGTACCAACTCTAAAGTATGTGTAATTATGACACGCAAAGTATTTCATTCTGGGTGTGACATTTCCTATAAAAGTTGAAGGATTGGTTCTCATTGCGTTAAATATTTCTTGGTTTGTACCAACTCTAAAGTATGTGTAATTATGACACGCAAAGTATTTCATTCTGGGTGTGACATTTCTTGGTTTGTACCATCTTTAGTTATAACTATTAAGACACGAACAGGGACTGATTATTCTGTCAGGATGTGACATTTGCTATAAAAGTTGAACATCATAAACCTTTGGATCTCGGTGTTTTTGTAACGAACAAAGCACAACCAACTTAACAAATTCACATCGTATTAGTGAATATCACTGTCGACCACTGATCGGCAATGCTTTCTAAAAGACGTATACACGTATATTCTATATAACAATCCGTTAGGCTCTCGAACCACGAACGGAACATTTTTGATTTGATAAAAAAAACAATATTAACCTATCTGAATTCAATACAAATACATATGTACAATAGAATCTCCAATCTGAACACATTAGGTTTATCCAATGAAAACACCTCTGAAATAATAGGGATGACGCCATATTGTTTCCCGCAAGAATGACGTCACTTTATTTTCGTTATTAAAATAGATCTTATATGTGAAATCTAAAATGTCGTTAAATTTGATTGAAGAGACAACTATACAATTCACAACAACACTTTTGCCATTTTGGTATGAGTTACTGATAAAAATGATTTAGAAGGATATCCAGCACTTCCATACACATTGAACTACTTAACGTGCACGCTTAGAAAATGCGTTAATTGCCGGATATCCGAGGTGTATTTCACAGCTCTGGGGAATACCCGAGTAGTTCCGATTGTAGAATCTCTATGCCTCGCAGTTTAATGGACCTGATAAAAATGTTCGTCATAAAGAGAGTTTGTTAGACAGATGTTCGTCATAAAGAGAGTTTGTTAGACAGATGTTCGTCATAAAGAGAGTTGGTTAGACAGATGTTCGTCATAAAGAGAGTTGGTTATACAGATGTTCGTCATAAAGAGAGTTGGTTAGACAGATGTTCGTCATAAAGAGAGTTGGTTAGACAGATGTTCGTCATGAAGAGAGTTGGTTGGACAGATGTCCGTCATAAAGAGAGTTGGTTAGACAAATGTCCGTCATAAAGAGAGTTGGTTAGACAGATGTCCGTCATAAAGAGAGTGGGCTTGACAGATGTTCGTCATAAAGAGAGTTGTTAAACAAATTTTCGTCATAAAGAGAGTTGGTTAGACAGATGTTCGTCATAAAAAGAGTTGGTTAGACAGATGTTCGTCATAAAGAGAGTTGGTTAGACAGATGTTCGTCATAAAGAGAGTTGGTTAGACAGATGTTCGTCATAAAGAGAGTTGGTTAGACAGATGTTCGTCATAAAGAGAGTTGGTTATACAGATGTTCGTCATAAAGAGAGTGGGCTAGACAGATGTTCGTCATAAAGAGAGTTGTTAAACAAATGTCCGTCATAAAGAGAGTTGGTTGGACAGATGTTCGTCATAAAGAGAGTTGGTTAGACAAATGTCCGTCATAAAGAGAGTTGGTTAGACAGATGTCCGTCATAAAGAGAGTGGGCTAGACAGATGTTCGTCATAAAGAGAGTTGTTAAACAAATTTTCGTCATAAAGAGAGTTGGTTAGACAGATGTTCGTCATAAAAAGGGTTGGTTAGACAGATGTTCGTCATAAAGAGAGTTGGTTAGACAGATGTTCGTCATTAAGAGAGTTGGTTAGACAGATGTTCGTCATAAATAGAGTTGGTTAGACAGATGTTCGTCATAAAGAGAGTTGGTTAGACAGATGTTCGTCATAAAGAGAGTTGGTTAGACAGATGTTCGTCATAAAGAGAGTTGGTTAGACAGATGTTTGTCATAAAGAGAGTTGATGTTCGTCATAAAGAGAGTTGGTTAGACAGATGTTCGTCATAAAGAGAGTTGGTTAGACAGATGTTCGTCATAAATAGAGTTGGTTAGACAGATGTTCGTCACAAAGAGAGTTGGTTAGACAGATGACCATCATAAAGAGAGTTGGTTAGACAGATGTTCGTCATAAAGAGAGTTGGTTAGACAGATGTTTGTCATAAAGAGAGTTAGTTAGACAGATGTTCGTCATAAAGAGAGTTGGTTAGACAGATGTTCGTCATAAAGAGAGTTGTTAGACAAATTTTCGTCATAAAGAGAGTTGGTTAGACAGATGTTCGTCATAAAGAGAGTTGGTTAAACAGATGTTCGTCATAAAGAGAGTTCGTTGGACAGATGTTCGTCATAAAGAGAGTTGGTTAGACAGAGATGTTAGACCGTCATAAAGAGAGTTGGTTAGACAGATGTTCGTCATAAAGAGAGTTGGTTAGACAGATGTTCGTCATAAAGAGAGTTGGTTAGACAGATGTTCGTCATAAAGAGAGTTGGTTAGACAGATGTTCGTCATAAAGAGAGTTGGTTAGACAGATGTTCGTCATAAAGAGAGTTGGTTAGACAGATGTTCGTCATAAAGAGAGTTGGTTAGACAGATGTTTGTCATAAAGAGAGTTGGTTAGACAGATGTTCGTCATAAAGAGAGTTGGTTAGACAGATGTTCGGGATAAAAAGTCATAGAGATAAGCAACAAGTTATTCAGGAACCCGTTTTTACTTCGATGTAGAGTTTGACAATCAGAAGTTCGAGGTACAGAAATTCTGCCGTATCTAATTGATACTCACCTGTCGAACATCTTGATCAGTTTGTCCAGTTTGATCCCCCATTTTCCGCCACGTTTGGTAGCATATATACCGATCGTTGGGTCCGTTTCTACATGTTCCTTTAAAGACAATCCAACCGTTTCCTGAAATAGGTCAAGTAACTCTTGTGGAATTGAGAACTTAACGTCTTCTGTTAGGTTGCCCGTATTCCTCTTGACTGTTTCCAGGGCTTCCGCCACTTCTAGTTTCACTACTTTATACTCCGGATCTCGAGTCAGGGTGTTCCAAACCTTTTCTGTAAATATCGACCTCATGAACTCTTCGAGGTCTTCGTTAACCAGGTTTCCACCCCAATGGCCTCCCTCAGGGGCGTGAATCTCGGCCAATCTAGTTATGCCAGTGTCATCACCACCGTCAAGAGTGTCAGTAGTATCATCAGCGCCATCATCCACTCCATCAACCACACCGTTTGTATGACTTACGTTTCGGGGGTCATCAGTGTGCGACTGCGCCGTAAATGATCGCATATGGGTTGTCAGGCGCTTTGATGATTCAATTTGCCCTATGCCCCCGTCTGAGGTGACCTCGTGAAAGGTCATGTCCACGGTGCCCCCTGAAATTGCGAGAAACGGTGCCATGTTACGATGATTAATTGAAACAACGTATTGACCTATAAATGATGACAAGTGCAGATCATTCTTATTGAAAAACGATGACTAGCTTTATAAAGAGATGACATTTGTAGGCCACTTTTATTGAAAACAAAACTTACACTATAAATGATGACAAATGCAGACTATTCTTAATGGAATCAATGACTATCCTTATAAAGATATGACACCTCCAGGACACATTTATTGAAAATTACTAGCCATAAAAAAAGATATCACGATTATAAACAATGACATTATACTTGAATTTAGATTTGAATTGTTATGACATTGCAATTGAGTGTTTAGTAAGTCTTCAGCCAGTTGACAAGCATGTGCTCCCCAACAATTCATTAGGTCCTAAAATTTGCCTTAACGCTCATGAAGATTGCAGTTTTATTGATAGAAGAGTCCTTTAAAAACCAGTTCTCCTCTATTGTTGCATCTTAAAATATGTTCACAGTTTTCAAAAATATAAAAATGACGCATAAAGATCGAAATGTACAGTTTTCATTGATGCTATCTAATATTTTCGTAAGCCACTCGTTAATTCTTTTTATTTCAAGTTACTTTACCTCCTAAGTCGATGACCATGAACTTTTCTTTCACATCAAAAGGTCTGAAATCAAACCCTACACCATCTACAAAACATTTCTGCATTCCAATCTGGCTGGTATAGACAGCTGCAGCTTCTGGTTCTAACGCCAATGACACGTGCTCGTCAGATAATCCAGCCTTTGTGGAAAGAGAATAAAAAAAGTTTTGATATACTCTGAGAAATCACATGTCTCGTTAAATGAATAAATTAAAAGGGGAAATGTATCAATAGTGTCTCTCTATGTAAATACTTTAAAAGGGGAAATGTACAAAGTTTGATACGCTTTGCAGAATAGTGTCTCGCTCTGAAAATACATTTAAGGAGAAAATGTACAAAGTGTGAAACGTTCTGCAGAATAGTATCTCGCTATGTAAATACAATTTAAGGGGAAAATGTACAAAGTTTGGTTTCGCTAAAGGTAAAATGTACAACTTCTGGTACGTTCTGCAGAAAAGTGTTCCGCTATGTAAATTCATTTAAGGAGAAAATATACAAAGTTTGAAACGTTCTGCAGAATAGTATCTCGCTATGTAAAAACAATTAAAGGGGGAAATGTACAAAGATTGGTTTCGCTAAAGGTAAAATGTACAACTTCTGGTACGTTCTGCAGAAAAGTGTCCCGCTTTGAAAATTCATTTAAGGAGAAAATGTACAAAGTTTGAAACGTTCTGCAGAATAGTATCTCGCTATGTAAATACAATTAAAGGGGGGAAATGTACAAAGTTTGGTTTCGCTAAAGGTAAAATGTACAACTTCTGGTACGTTCTGCAGAAAAGTGTCCCGCTATGTAAATTCATTTAAGGAGAAAATGTACAAAGTTTGAAACGTTCTATTTAATAGTGCCTCGCTATGTAAATACGTTTTAAGGGAAAATGTACAAAGTTTGATACGTTCTGTTGAATAGTGTCTCGCTGTGTAAATACATTTAAAGGGGGAAATGTACAAAGTTTGGTACGTTCTGTTGAATAGTGTCTCGCTATGTAAATATATTTGAAGGGCGAAATGTACAAAGTTTGATACGTTCTGTTAAATAGTATTTAATAGTGTCTCGCTATGTAAATACGTTTTAAGGAAAAATGTACAAAGTTTGAAATGTTCTGTTTAATAGTGCCTCTCTATGGAAATACGTTTTAAGGGAAAATGTACAAAGTTTGATACGTTCTGTTGAATAGTGTCTCGCTATGTAAATACATTTAAAGGGGGAAATATACAGGGTTTGGTACGTTCTGTTGAATAGTGTCTCGCTATGTAAATATATTTGAAGGGCGAAATGTACAAAGTTTGATACGTTCTGTTAAATAGTATTTAAAAGTGTCTCGCTATGTAAATACGTTTTAAGGAAAAATGTGCAAAATTTGATACGTTCTTGCAGAGACATAGATAACAGAGATTGGCAACTCCGGAATTATCGCCAAACTCTCGCGTGCCGCGAGGTTCTGCGAGATAAGGAAAGAGCGTACCTGTTTATCCGTTGTCAGGGGAGATGTCAAGCGAAATTGATACTTCTTTATTACAGTAAAATAGCTATGTTTTCGTTATCTGATTAGTTATCTGAAACAACTTCTGGACATTTTGTTTTATTTTCATTTTATTAAATTGATTTAATGTTAAAAACAAAACAAAAAGTTCCAGTAGGCCTTCTTTTTCAATGACAGGCTTGATTATCATGCAATTCAGAATTGTACTTATAACGACAATGTCTTTCAAGCAAAGGTTTGAATAATTTTTTGTAATAAATCAAGTGACTCTATTTAGTTGCAGTCAAAAACCAAGGCATGAACTTTCCACTAAGACATGATAGTTTTCGTCAATATTAAAAGATTGCTTTCTCACTTCATTTCATTTATTCTATGTCGTAAAACTGTTTACAGTGCTCATTTTGTCAAAACAAAACACATTTTTCATCATGACATTATTTCAAGCCAAATGTTTCAATTTAAGAAAATTAAAAGTATTCTATGATGTTAAAATGCATGTGATGAGAATTTTTGTAAAAGTGGTTTTAGTAAACGAAAGGACACGTAAGAAAAAACTGACGTGCAAAGTTTTTCAATACACCTTTTACCGCAGATTCCTCTAATATTGATTGCAAATCAATAAGTAAATACTTATTCTTAAACACGTAAGGGTCTGGTCTTATCATGCTGCTGACCGAAATGATTTTAGAAAAAAGAAATGTGAGCTTTTTTAATGTTAAGGTAAAGCAAATAGTGTGTCTTGCACCTTCGTTTCTATTATCATTTCTCAACGAGAAATTAAGTCAAAGCACACTACTTTTAAAACCAGACAGACGCTTTAAGCAGAACAAATCCTCCCTATTTTGTTTTCGGGATTTTTAGGTCATTAAATTTGAATGAGGTGTCAGAGAGTGGACACAGGGTTAGCGCCACACACTTCTTGTGTAATCGCCCTAGCATCAAAAGGTTTTATGACATCAAACTACATATTTTATGGGGTGGCAATTTACAATCATAGCCTGTATTGTCCACTACCGTGATTGACTCTATCACCCTTCGTTCTTCAAATGACACATTTCACTTGACATATTTGCAAGCGATCGGAATGAAGAAGTATGACGAAGAAGGAAATATCGTGGTGTTTCTGATTAAGAAGATCTATCCATTCCCTTTTGTCCATTAATTGAATGGATTTTCTTCTTCTTATATAGGAATATCCCTTTGAAAATACGGGAAACTATAAAACTTAGTCAGCATTTAATACGGGATCAATTCAAACTCATTCAGACGTTTTCAGTAATAACACGTTTGATAAAATCCAAGTCACACAATTTAAGTTTTAATTGATGCAAAAATGAAAGATTTTGATTGAAAATAAAACGGCTGAAATCATGATTATGATTGTGTGGTAAAGCAAACCTGGTATAACTTCGTTATAAACACGACAATCACCATAAAAAAGCGGGTAACCATAAAACAAAAATAACACTTCAGGAAAATGTCAAGTATGATATGATCCAGTGCATAGTGTTTTAGTTTTACTTGCTACAACTTTGTTATATTTTGGTTGGAAATCAAGATGGCTGAACACATTAAGGTAGTAAATGGGACATATTTAGTACGCAATAACTTCTAAATGACAAAGAATAACAGACTGAAAATTTGGAAATCAACAAAATCATATTATCCCATTAAAGTGGACATAAATCAGAAATGTTTGAATAATCCTCTGTTAAAACATTTTACTTTGTACAAGTATGAAATATTTTGGTTGAAAATAAAATGGCCGAAATACGATCATGCTTGTGTGGTTAAGTAAACCTGGTATAACTTCGTTATGGAAGCGAAGATTACTTTTAAAATGCGGGCAACCATAAAACAAAAAATAACACTTAAGGAAAATGTCAAGTATGATATGATCCAGCGCATAGTTTTTTAGTTTTACTGTGCACAACTTTGTTAATTTTTGGTTGGAAATCAAGATGGCTGAACTCATTAAGGTAGTAAATTGGATATATTTAGTACGCAATAACTTCTAAATGACAAAGAATATCAGACCGAAAATTTGGAAATCGACAAAATCATATTAACCCATTAAAATGGACATAAATAAGAAACCTCCATTAAAACATTTTACTTTGTACAAGAATGAAATATTTTGGTTGAAAATAAAATGGCCGAAATCATGACCATGCTTGTGTGGTTAAGTAAACCTGGCATAACTTCGTTATGGAAGCGAAGATTACTATAAAAATGCGGGCAACCATAAAACAAAAAAAATACTTCAGGAAAATGTCAAGTATGATATGATCCAGTGCATAGTTTTTTTAGTTTTACTGTGCACAACTTTGTTAATTTTGCTTGTAAATCAAGATGGTTAAACTCATTAGGGTCGTAAAAGGGACATATTCAGTACGGAATAACTTCTAAATGACAAGGAATATCAAACTGAAAATTTGAAAATGTAGAAAAACAAACCCTTTCTTTAAAATGGACTTGAATTGGAAATGTTTGAAAGACCCTCCTTTAGAACAGTTTGAATCTAAAACTACTCACTTATCACGTTTATCGCACAAAACCACGAAATTGCGAACAATTCAATCAAGTTTGTCGCAGTTTGCCATGTTTATTTCTTTGATAATCGCTTGCTGATCGGTCTTGTTGGATGGAGAAACTTTATAACAATAACAACATAGTAAATTCGGTAAGAAAATAATTTAATTATGACTTAAAACACGCTTAAATGTGTGTTGCCTATTTCGCGTTTAGTTGAAAATAGCGTCGATAGACAGATCTCGAAAGGTCTCGCTAAATAACGCGTCATGCGAGATATCGCAGAAACCGGCTATAGGTAAAGAAGGAGTTGCCAATCTCTGTTATCTATGTCTCTGGTTCTGGAGAATAGTATCTCGCTATGTAAAAACATTTGAAGGGGAAAATGTACAAAGTTTGATATCTTCTGTTTAATAGTGTCTCGCTATGTAAATACGTTTTAAGGGAAAATGTGCATAATTTGATACGTTCTGTTAAATAGTATTGAATAGTGTCTCGCTATGTAAATACGTTTTAAGGAAAAATGTGCAAAATTTGATACGTTCTGGAGAATAGTGTCTCGCTATGTAAAAGCATTTGAAGGGGAAAATGTACAAAGTTTTATATCTTCTGTTTAATAGTGTCTCGCTACGTAAATACGTTTTAAGGGAAAATGTGCAAAGTTTGGTACGTTCTGTTGAATATTGTCTCGCTATGTAAATACGTTTTAAGGGAAAATGTACAAAGTTTGATACGTTCTATTGAATAGTGTCTCGCATTGTAAATACGTTTTAAGGGAAATATACAAAGTTTTATCCGTTCTGTTTAATAGTATTTCGCTATGTAAAAACATTTGAAGGGAAAATGTACAAAGTTTGATATCTTCTGTTGAATAGTGTCTCGCTATGTAAATACATTTAAAGGGGGAAATGTACAAAGTTTGGTACGTTCTGTTTAATAGCATCTCGCTATGTAAATACGTTTTAAGGGAAAATGTACAAAGTTTGATACGTTCTGTTGAATAGTGTTCCGCTATGTAAATACATTTAAAGGGGGAAATGTACAAAATTTGGTACGTTCTGTTGAATAGTGTTCCGCTATGTAAATACAGTTAAAGGGGGAAATGTACAAAATTTGGTACGTTATGTTGAATAGTGTTCCGCTATGTAAATACATTTAAAGGGGGAAATGTACAAAGTGTGGTACGTTCTGTTTAATAGCATCTCTCTATGTAAATACGTTTTAAGGGAAAATGTACAAAGTTTGATACGTTCTATTGAATATTGTCTCGCATTGTAAATACGTTTTAAGGGAAAATGTGCAAAGTTTGATACGTTCTAAATAATCATGTCTAGCTATATTAATACATTTAAAGGAGAAAATGTACAAACATTGATGCGTTCTTAAAAATGATTGAACTTGGCAGGTAAATACAATTTTATGGTAAAATATAGAACGTTTGATTAATTTAAGAATGATTTTACACTTTAACGGAAAATGTAGAAAGCTTTATACATTCTGAGAATATTTGTCATGTCAGGTAAACGCATGTGAAGGGGAAATGTAGAATTGATAACCTCTGAAAAGTCATTTATTTATCGCTTTATTACACTTGAAGGGAAATATGTAGAACGGATGGTGCATTCTGTGAATAATTGTTTTGACATGTAAACACATAGATCTCGTTGGTTGCACAGGGGTATTTCGTTATTAGTATGTAATATACTTTAAGAATTAACCTCAGGATAATAATTAACTCCTGTGATTGGGCAAACACACTTGTAGGAACAGACGGAATTTTTAGTGGAACTGTACAAAGGGGGGAAATCACTATTCGAAAAGTCGGTAACCACTACTCAAAAATATTCGACTTTACCACTAGTTGTAATGTCTAAGTATTTTGCATATCCGATTAATGGTACACTTATCCGTTGCTTAAATCTTCAGAATCGCCAACACATTCAACTATGCTAATGCATGTGATGACAAAGCAATGCAAACTATCAAACTATTTCCTTATGTTTAGTTGTTGCAGTTTTACGTAAAAGTTAGATGACATTCAGAGCCATAGCCTAGTGCTGGTGGATCCAGGAAAGCTTTCAGATAACTAGAAAAGTGTTAATGCGGCGTTAAACACCACACAAAAAATCATATGAAAATGTCGAAGCTTCTTTTCACTCGATATCCCCACAAGTTCTGTTTTTCGACAAGGGCTAAGAATTCAAAACTACAATCTGTGATATATGTAAGGTACTTATACAGTACTATGAGTTCTTTGATTTGTTAGAGTTACCATGACTAGTCTCCCTTGAACTGAATAATAAATATGAAGTCATGCACGCCGGTCTTTTGTTATTTATAAAGTAGTCCCATTTAGAAATTTTGAGCTTCGACTTCTGATACATAGTTTTGCTAGTAAGAGATGAGCTGGTAGAACACTGATGTGTTTCCTGTAGAGATAGATGGTAGTCCTGTAATGCTCTCAACGTTTGTTTTGATTGCCTATTGAAGGACTATTTGTTTGGGGTGTATGAACACAAGTGTCGGTACCTCGGCTAGATTTGACAGCTTGTGCACTACTTTTCGGACAGAACTAGTACACTTTGCTCCGAAGAATAAGAATGACTATTGAGGTGTTCATTTTATGACAGTTTTGGGGAGGTTAATGGTCCAAATTGATATTTCTGTACATTGCTAAGCGTAAAAAACACAATTCTTCACTCAGAAAAGTCGCTAAAATACCCGAATTTCACATTGGAGTCAATGGGAATTCAAAATCTCAAACATAACAGGTATATGACTTTATACGTTTAGCGGTCATTACACCAACCTGTCTCGCTGCCAGTTGCATGAACTGTTTGGCGCCATCCGTCCATATTGCAGGAACCGTTATCAGCCATTCGACATCAGTTTCACGTATCTCATTGACCGCTCGGGCGTTAAGCGATTTGATAAGATGGTCAACAAGGCCTTTAATGGCGGCAGCGAATACGTCGACTGCGAGCATGCGCTTTCTTTGGTCATCATATAACCTGATCTTACGGGGTAGCATTCTCTAAAGGAAAACAATGAACATTGCATCGTTATCTGAACTCATCGGGTTTATCCAATGAAAACACCTCAGACAAATTAAGGAAGCCGCCATATTGTTACGCAAGACTGCTTTCAATGTACTTTCGCTTTTAAACAAAGACCGTAAATGTAATATATACCTAGTCATTTCATTTGATTAAGAAAACAGATATATATTTATAGATCACAACTTATAACGTCACTATTATATATGAGCTGCCGACCAACTGATTAAAGTTGACGTTCAACACGTCCATGCACGTTGGACGACTCAACGTGGACGCTCCCAAGAAACGTGTTATTAGCCGGGATAAATAAAACAAAATGTGTAGCCCTACGCTTATGTACGACATGTATTTCTCAGGTCACGATAATACCCGAGTAATTATGTTTTATTACATCGATTCATGAGATGACGAAGACAAACGAATAAATGATTCGGTTTTAAATGTGCTTTTTGGAAAGTCAAAATAAAATGCCGTTGAAACGATAAAGTTTTGTATCAAATAAATGGAAGCAATGAACGCGGAAATGCTACCTGATCTTCTCTGTAAAGCTCCATCTTGAAGTAGCGAAAATAGCGCCAACCAATGTGCTCTCCGTTCTCGGCTAGATTTGCATATTTCTTCTCAGCCTATAAAAACAAATGTAAATACAGAAACACAATGTTAAATCAATCGACGGCTTTAACGATGTTTTAAAAACGGATGTGAAATTGAGAAAAACTGGCGCATCGTTAAGTTCCAGGGAGTTTGAATATAAATACCATTCTTGTATCAAGTTGACTGGATGTGAAAGGATTATCTGTACTCGCTACATATAGAACAAAAAGGTAATATTCGTAAATACAGAAGAAATGTCAAATTTCACAGCGTTTCACTCATTAATGTTGTAACGTTCGTTGAACGTTTATGCAAATTGGGGTACTACACGCATTGTTGTGGAGAACATGCTGGTATACGTATACACAACATAACCGCTCAGTGTTTTTCACTGATCTGATGTGTTTGTGTCTTTGAGCGGTTCATTTGCTCGGTTCGTTACATTGGTGGCAGCAGTGAGATGAAGACTTCTCCTTCTATCGGAGTTGCCGTTCCCACGTATTTCCCTCGGGCCAAGACTCGGGACGAGTCTTCGGGGAGGTGGGAGTTATGTAACGTTCGTTGAACGTTTATGCAAATTAGGAAACCTAATGCATTGCTGTAGAGAACATGCTGGTACATAAATAAATAACACAACCGCTCAGTGTACGACAGTGTTTTTCACTGATCGGATACGTTTCTATCTTTGAGAGGTCCATTTGCTCGGTTCGTTACAATAGCTGTGTATAGAGTATACGCCTATATATTTACTTTTTCTCACCATATTCCATTTTCCGGCCAATTGATCTCTTGCATAAACTTAGGCTTTTCCAATTTCAAAGCTCACAAATGAAAAAATAATTATTAACATAACTATATGAGGTGAAAAATCTATGAAATAACACACGAAATGTACTTAAATTAAAAGACCTTGAAAGGAACTACAGTCAAACTTGTGCTTACGGTCACTTGTGATCAGCGGTCTTTTCCGTTAAACGGCCATTTTAAAGTCCTCCCAAGCAATTAGACTCTTTAAAATTCCTTGATAAGCGGTCTTCTCTCTGATGCGGTCAG
Source organism: Cerastoderma edule (assembly GCA_947846245.1). Classification (NCBI taxonomy): domain Eukaryota; kingdom Metazoa; phylum Mollusca; class Bivalvia; order Cardiida; family Cardiidae; genus Cerastoderma; species Cerastoderma edule. The sequence continues at coordinate 1,788,210 of OX401414.1, forward strand.
CGGCCAGGCTAATTAATTCCAATCAACTTTAAATCAATTGACCTTACGACAGACTTTGATTGACAGCTGGAACTGACCAATCAGCGAACACTTCGGTTGCTATCCGCCATTTTCTCCGACACGCTGTGCGACTCCGTCAACACATAGCACTATTGTGCTGTGATTTTTCTTCGTATCCAAATTTAAAAGCTATTAAAAACAAAACAAATCCAGAGCTCCTTGTTGCAACTTTATCCGAATACCTTAAAGAATCTAATGTTGCTGTAATATGTTGTAAAACACACTCTTGGTAGCCAGTGGTTGATTACAAAGACCGCCGATCGGCTAAAGAATAAAGGGTTTGTGACTTGACCATAAAGTGCAATTGTGTCAGATTGATGTTAATTAGCGTCGAAACCCTTAATCTTTTTAACAATCGAGGTTTGTTAACCCTTTACCAAATAATAACTCCATTTGACTACTTTGTTACAGACAACTAGGGAAAATATTGTGGGAAAAGGAGAAATTGCTCTTAACGAGCAAATTATCCTTTTCCAACAATATGGTCGGTCTGCCCTATCAGAAAAGTATTAAACAAGGAGCTATGGATTTGTTTTGTTTTTAATAGCTTTTAAATTTGGATACGATACATCGATCATTACAGGTAGGTGGATTGATGAGCTATAATAAGAAAGTTAATTAATTAAAATCCAATTTGAAGAATTTGTATATATCCAACTGGAAACCATGTCCTCTCGCAACATTATCGATCAATATTGTATTTTTAGTTAACATTTGATTCATTATCAAATGCAATCGAATAACATTCGTCATTATGTGTCAATTCCGTTTTTAAAAACAACAATTCTTCATTTTCAAACGAAGATAAAAGACAAAAATAAAATTTACTAACGTGTGAAAGAAAAAAAAAGAAAGAAAATTATAGTTCATACTTCTATTCTTTACATCGTTTTATAAATTAACTGTTTGCATATATTTACTAATTGCGTGTAGATCTCAGTCATTTCACAATATATGTGACAGATTTTGGAAACGGGATAAACTCTGCTTCACCCACAAGTCTCTCCTTAGGCCCCCTCTCCTTATACATAATTTCTCTATAATAAGTACTTAAACAATATCTTAAGCAGTATTGACGAAGAAAAACGACAGCACAATAGTGCTATGTGTTGACGGAGTCGCACAGCGTGTTGGAGAAAATGGCGGATAGCAACCGAAGTGTTCGCTGATTGGTCAGTTCCAGCTGTCAATCAAAGTCTGTCGTAAGGTCAATTGTCATAAGCGGTCAATTAATTTGTAACTACCGCCGGCGGTCACCGGCAGTTTTACCACCAAGTGTGTTGTTTGTGTAAAGATAAAATCTTCCCGTGTAATTGGGAGGTGTAAACTGAGACGCATGCAGATTTTGTCACGTACACAAACTGGCTAGTTACCCTTTCTTTTATTTGCCGCAGATAAAACTCGCAATTATTTTACTCCCTTAATGTTTTTAAACAAAGGAATCTGTCAAACCCAAAAAATGTGTCTTTAAAAGGAAGCAAAATCCCCCTTTCCGTCTCATGTATCAAATATCCTTGAATGAAACCACTAATTGTTTCAAGATCTAAAGTCAGTTATGTAACATCAAAAGACTACAGGACAAAATTGTGCCCTTTGATGTTTGTTTTGAAGCAACTCTTGTCCCAAGTTTGGGAAATAACACATTTCCCGTGAAGATGTATATATATGCTAGTTTGGTGGTGGTGATTTATTACCGCATGGGCTACTTAGGTAATAATGGACTGCTAGTTTTTTTTTAATTTAAGCTGACCAAAATTTAATTTTTTTTTTCAACCTGTTTTTTTTCCATCAAAATATTTCAATCATTGTGGGAATTTTTCATTGGAAATTGGGATAATTGGCCACTTAATTTGATTGTGAATTGGTTAGTTTTACAGTACCAAACATATAAAGAAAAGAAATCTCTGTATGGTCCATATACATGTCCAATGTTGAAGGTGAATTCCTAGGGTCACCAAAATTTTGATAGGATGATTTTTGCGATAAGCAGCCACCTCTGTTAAGCAGCCAATTTCACCCTGTCCCTTGGGTGGCTGCTTAACGCAAGTTTGACTGACTTCGCATCGAATTGGGAGAGCAAATGCATCTCACTTGAAAAAGAAAATAAAAAAGAAAGATGACAGACATGACTTAGCGAAATGATACAAAGAGTGATCCATAAATTAAAACTATATATAACAAAAAGAACTACCTCGTAGCCAAGAGAATCGAACACCTTATTCTTGTCGAAAAGCACAACGGTCGGTGTCTTTAGGTTTGCCTGGCTGGCTCCATCCGAGTCCCAACGGTTGGCATAAAGCTGAAGACAATCAAAGTACTTAAAGTATTTAGACTATAAGGTATCGTTCGTTCAACGTTAATACAAATTAGAGAACCTAACGCATTGTTATACAAAACACGCAGGTATGTAAATAGACAACATACCTGATCAGTGGACGACGGTGTTTTTTACTGATCGGATGTCTTTGTGTCTTTGAGAAGTTCATAAATTTTGCTCGGTTCTTATTCTTAACATTGGTGGCAGCGATGGGATGAAGACCTCTTCTTCTATCTGAGTTCGTGTTTTCTAAGGACAAAAACTTGGGACAAATATCCTCGGGAGTTGGAGTGATGTAACGTTTGTGGAACGTGTATGCAAATTAGAGAACTTAGCGCATTGTTAAAGAAAATATGCGGATATATTTAAATAGACAACACCGCCGATCAGTGGACGAATGTGTTTTTCACTGATCGGAATTGATTGTGTCTTTTGAGAGGTTAATTTTTTTCGGTTCGTTACAATAATTATATAACGCTAATGTGATCAGGAAGTGGTTCATAGTCAATTTTATTTGTTCATTTGAGGATTTATATCGCCTTTAAAAAGTTTCAGTAGTATCACGAGACCTGGCTTGTCACGAATGGAGAAAAGGTAAACTGTCATTAGGGCATATCAAGACAACTTTGGAAAGAAAAATATATGCTGTAATCCGGTGCTGTGTTAAGTATTTATATAAAACCCTAAGTTTAAACTTATCTCTGAATGATTGTGAAAATAGTTCTTACAACTTAAATAAAACACTCTCGATTCCGTTTCCTGGATGTATAACCAGTACTCGCGTCTCGTGAAAGGTTGCAAGGCAGATCTCGCCACCCAAGGGATTCAGACCCTCGTGTCCCGAGGCCGGTGCTCTATCCATAGACCATTGTCCTTATATACGGCCCATTCGGAACACCTCGGCCATTTCTTAAAAAATCTTAAAAAGTAAATCTACCGGTTTGTGCCGGGGATTGACAAGTAGAAACGATTGATATACGATCCCTAATGTATTGTAGTGTGTAATCATGTTATTTACCCTTAACTTCTCGGTGAAAAGGATTGTTTGACCCATTACCAAACAATAACGACATTTAACCAGTTTGTTGCCGACGACTTTACGAGCAGTTTCTCCTTTTCCCACAATGTTTTCTTCCCTATCAGAAGATCGTTTTTCAATTTCATCACATTTAGAAATGTCGTCTGCAAGCTCTTTCAATTTTGGACGATCAAAAGTTTGGCGTTTGGTAAGTGGTTAACAAGCAATTCGATTGTTCAGTGAAATTAATTCAATTATACACCGCAAATATCAAATGATATGCGTTCGTGAACATGTATAGGGAAGTAGAAAATGAATCAACAAATAGGGAAAAAACAAAGACCAAATACACGGGTCTCTAGGAAAATGTAGAAAAATACGCAAAAAAACCCCAACAACAACAACATCAACATCAACAACAACAAGTTAAAATGAAAACACTTAATATTGAAAATCAAAACACACATCAAAACACACATCAAAACACAGAAAGCGATTAAAATCATAACGACACCAATCGAAAACGAAAGTAGAAAATTTGCCCCACCTTCGATTTATCCTTCTTGTACTCTGATTTGAACGTGTAGGCATACCCAGAATATGTCGAGCCAATGTCTAACGCCGCAAGCACGAATCTCTGAGACCGCGCCATATCTGGAGGTCCGTTGTTCGAGATCGAAACAGGTCTGGAATTCTGTATTGTCTCTTCGTTCATATCAATACACGAATAAAACCACAACTATTCAAGTTTACTGATTGTGACGGCAGGAAGTAAATTGTGTACCCACATTTAAAACGTTTATCAGCAATCGGAACTACTCGGGAATTTCCGTGAGCTGTGAAATACACCTCGGATATAAGTGTATGCTTACAATTTTTCGGGTAAATCGGCATCCGGCGATTAGCACATTTTCTAATCGTGCAAGTTAAGTAGTTCAATGTGTATGGAAGTGTTGGACATCCTTTTAAATCATTTTTTATCAGTAACTCAAACCAAATGGCGAAATTGTTGTTGTGACATGTATAGTTGTTTCCTCAATCAAATTTAACGACTTTTTAGATTTCACATTTAAGATCTATTTTTAAAACGAAAGTAAAGTGACGTCATTCTCGCGGGAAACAATATGGCGTCATCCCTATTATTTCAGAGGTGTTTTCATTGGATAAACCCGATGTGTTCAGATTGGTTTATCAGATAACAATTGTCTCGCTTGTTAACGCTGTCCCAGGCAGGCGCGTAGCTGAGACTAGTTGAAAATTACGCACTTGACCTAGGGTGTCCTGTCCATGCTGCTTGGAATTAAGTTTTACTTACGAGCGTTTTTGTCCCATTTTATGACTATTTCATGAAATGATAAGCTTTGAAATGCATTGCTTACACATGATCATATTTCAAGGGTCACACTTTTTTCACCATTAGTTAAGAGTCTTTAGACCCAATTTAACGATAAATTAAACACAAATCTGACACAAGGCAATTCAGAGCCCTAGCCCAATCGTATCTACTCGGCAATCCCCGTAACAAGTCGGTAGATATACCTTGTAAGCAGTACATGAATACACCAGAAATCCTGGGGTAATTCGCCTTTCTTTCCGGCGGATAACGCAAAATGCACACAGGAACTAAATATGTTTTTGAATACACACAAATTGGTTAAATATCACAATTGAATGTTTTTTTTACTCTTTTCATTAAAGATGACATATCAACACATCTTTGTTTCATATTTTGTCAATCGGCTCTTTTTGGCAATCCCCGGCTTGTACCGGGGATTTCCGAGTAGACACGATTGCAAATGGACATGCCCTTCGTTGCTGACCTACTTTCAAAGATGGCTCCCCATTACCTCCGAGGTTATTTTTAAGAAATGGCCGAGGTGTTCCGAATGAGCCCTAGCCTAGTACTGGTGGATCCATGAAAGCCGTTACATAACTGAACAATTGTTGATACGGCGTTAAGCACCATTCAAACGCATCTGACAGAAGATATAATGCCAAATATACCGACATATTGAGGGTTTCACTGTGAAATGATTTGCACATGCGTATGCCCAGCTATATGCTTATCAGCAGACGACATAATACATGGCAAACAAACGTTGTGAAACAATGATCATTTGAAAGTCTACGGTGGCATCAATTGCCCGCAGTCGCCATTGTCCCGCTTGTCCAAAAGACATTACGGACAAGTGAATTTTGACTTAACCCGTTCCCAAACAACAAACTTTTGACTGTTTCAAATTGAAGGAGTTTGCAGACGACATTTCAAAATATGATGAATTTGGAAAATAATCTTCAGATAGGGCAGAAAACATGATGGGAAAAGGAAAATTTGCTCGTTACGAGCAATTTCTCCTTTTCCCACAATGTTTTCTTAAGTCGTCTGCAACAAAGTGGTGAAATGTCGTTATTGTATGGCAAAGGGTTAAACTATTCATATTTCCATTATAAGGACAAGCGCAGCAAAAGATTTGGCATTTACGAACAATTAAATCAAAATCAGATTTCACCAAACCTTAAGGTCATCAGCGATCTCTTCTTTATCAATATTATGGGCTAATTATCTTCTTATAAACAATATTTCGATTTTTACCGTCCAATGTTTGTATTTATATTGATGAACGTTTTTTTTAAGTACCAGCAGACTTAAAGAGAGACAGTTTCGTTGTTGGGAAAATTGCGTTATCCTTTTTTCCTTTTTTCAAATTCCCAGTTTAATTCCTTGTAACAACAGAAAGTATTGATTAATACGATCTTTTCCTCGAAATATGAAGTTTCCTTAATACTCGGCCAGTAAATGTGTTGAAACAAATTTATATTTATCCAGAACACTGTTTTTCCTATTACCTCCCAATATCTCATTTTGCACATCTAGTATGACAGAAACAACTGTTGTTGAGAAAATGTATTTTTTATGTGTTATGTGTTGTCGCTCGCTGATCTTTTCAATATAGGAAAATTGACACATGGGAATTAGCTCGAAAGACTCAGACGTAGATGTTTCAGGTCACACAGTTGCATCTTGTATCATTCCAGTTAAATAAGAATGTGTTAGAAAAGCTCAATCGATCATTACACACTGTACATGTAGTTCTGGATGGGGTTAAAGAATCCAAGGGAAGCAACTCCTACTGTCATAACTGAAAATCCTATACGAGTAGTTTCCCTTTAATAAAAAGAATGTCGAAAAGCGATTATTGACAACGAGGATAAAATGTCCTTAAACATAAATATATGAGGTAAAATTATATTTTTTTGTTTTCTACTTTAAAGCCTTGTTGTGTTTTGCCTACTGAAGAAAGCCTGTAGGTACATTGTCGACCTCGGGGCACATGGGTTCGATTCCCGTGAACAGCGGAATCCACCTTCCAACTTTTCATTAATCCCCACCTTGCAACTTTTCATTAATCCACGTTCCGCGCGATTTCTTGCTATGTATCCAGGAAGAAGAATCGAGAGGTTTAAATATATATGGGTGAATGTTTTTCTCAATCAATGTTATGTAAGCAGGTATAAAATTGAATACATTAGATTTTAGGTTAAAGCCATACCTGCGCTCATTTACCCATTAATTGTGAAAGTTCTAAAATAATTGAAAATTAACTTAAAAGTACTTTAGATCCCCTTTTACAGAGGAATCGAGACTGTAACACATTCACAAGATGCTTTTATAAGAGTGAATACTATATAGTTTGTTTACAGTTAGCGATAAAACTAGGTCAGGGGAGAAACCTCTGGAACAGATAAAACGCAAGAAATTCTCCATTTTGAATGTTCACATTGTTAATATTGGATAGATGACAGCATTCTTACCTTCCATGTGATTTTTCTAACCAGTTGACCGCCACTTGTTAATCTGAGTGCTCCTTGCTAATTTAGATGTTACTCAAATGTAAACAATGAAGTTAAATTGGTGGGCACCAAATTATTTCACTTTGAAAAATAAATAATAAATAATGCAGGCGTTATATTGTCATGATCCTGTGGTTGTTCGCTATGTTTCAACATATTCTATCATAATTTATTACTCAAATTACCCAGTTTTTCTGAGCGCAAGTATGCTTTTAAGGGTTTGAAAACAATCCCATTAAAGGTCATATTTCCCGATAAACAAAATTTTCTTTAATCATGTTTTTTTAATAAGGTTATGGTTTCGTTATGACGGAGGTAATGAATTTTTTCTCATACAGAAGCGAAAAATGTTGTTTTTGACTACTTTTATTCACCTTTATCGATTTTTGTGAATGACTTATCTCCCTTGTTGTGACGTCATTTGTGCTTCAAAGTCATATGAACTATCAGTAAGAAGAATGTAATTCTCAGTAATGACGGTGTTTTTGCACAAATTTCGGACATTTTAAGTGTTGAATTGTGTTTTGGGAAACGTAAATTGGATATTGAATATGGTATTTTGACAGGTCTTCTGGTGTTATTCTGCTTTTGGTAGCAGGGATGCGAGTTTTCCGACGAACATAAAAGCTGCAAAAAGTTTTGATAAGTAAACTGGACCGTGTTTACTTTACAAATAAGCAAAAGATATATTCCCCAAACAAGAACAGTAGGCTGTGTTACTTTCACTTCGAAGACGGCAAGTTTATGCATTGTTAGGCGTTTTCAGAGAATTGATTTTATTGATCTTTAAATGATCGGACTCAATTCAAAGTAATTTATACAGGTGAAGACGCTTCAAATTCATTCTTCTTATTGAATAACCGTTATATTTCCCTGAATTGATGTTCGTGATTAAAACAATTCCTGACTGTTAGTTTGGGGTGTTAGAGCCTCGTGTAGTCTTGCTAGATCTTTATATAGAATTTGCACTGTGTAAATGTAGATAAATTCAAGAAAAGGATAAATCACGTTGATTACACCTTTTTTGAAAGTTAATTTCCTTGAATGACTCTCTTACTCGCCAAGCTAGTTTTGTTTGGAACAGTTAAACTATGCTACATACTTAGTCAGGAATACTTAATTAGGCTGCTTTACGATTATATTACGTAAGAATTCAAAGGGTTGCAAGAATATGTTAATTTCATCCAACATCATAAGTTATTGTATTGCCATGTCTTTGGGTTTTAAACGCTTAAATGCATCTTGTTCTTATTTGCAAAACTTGTTTTATGTTTTAACATAATCGTAGAAACGTTGCCATTGTACATAAATGAGACAAAATAAAAAATGTACGTTGATTGCTATGATAACAAACCGATTAAAACAAGCAAGTTTCTTTTATCTGCCGATGTCTTTGAATGAAAATTCAAAATAATGAATATTTGATATCCGCAAACTGTCTCTGGACTCATCAACGCAAATGATAATGGGTTCGATCTTAACTTAAGCGTCTGCTTTTCGGAATTATTTAAATCACACACCTCATTTTTTTGCCATTGGTGATATTGGTTTAAATGACGTATGTCACACTGAAATTCAGGTGTTCAAACATGATTATTACAAATTTATATTGATAATATAGTAATAAGATCACTAATTATATAATTTACACATTTTAACATAATCTCTTTGTTTACAATTTAATTGATTATTGTCAGTTTACCTCACATACAAAGGGTCAATCAACAAACATCGGACATTACAAGGATTAAGGGTCGTGATGCAAATTAACACCAATCTGCCACATTTGCACAGTATGTTTCAAGTCTCAAGCCCTTTATTGTTTAGGCGAAAGATAGCCTCTGGCGTTAATCTCTTAAATATCTCTGTTGTTAATCAACAGGTCTGACACGTTCTGCTATTCCAGACATGAAATAACAAGCGGCAAATCTCACACTTTCAATGCGCGGCAATTAAATTTATCTTAAAAATCCATTGTTAAGATATAACCAATTAAGACCAAACTCTCACAGGATGTTTGGATTGATAAGGTGTCTGTACATATTTATCTCTCAATGTGACTTTCGTCGGATACTTTGTCGTTATGATATTCAAAGAAGTGAACATGTTGTCTTTTCTATTAGAATAGTTTGACACTTCAATAAGTATATGATAATCAGTATTCACCAAAACGGTATTAACTCTATGTTTTCAACAAAAAAACGTTTTAACATCAAAATCAAGTTTTGTCAAATTGATATTTAAATTACAAAATCATAAAAAAAAATTCAAATATGTTTATTTAAGGTTGTTAGTAAAATAAACTATGACGACTTTTTTGTTTTAGCTGTTAATTATTAAACCTGTCCGAAAATTAAATGCTCAATATGTCAAGACTACTTACACGAGAGAAAACGAACATAAATGTAAAGTGAATATGAAGAACAATTCTTAAGTCAAAACAGTTGATCTAGAAAGACGACATCGGAATCAATTTCGAAATCATAGACCTCTTACTGGGGATGGAGTTACTGGAAAGTTGCCGGATGATTTTAACAAATACTCTTGAATGTGCCAGTGTTTAGTTTTGAAATTTGGATGTGTGGTGAAAATGTGAGTTAAAGGATAACCTTCGTATCACAAGTAAGTTGGGTTATAATACGGTTTGTTTGTTCGCAATTTATGATCTTCTCCCGTTTCATTTCATGTATTGATAAGACAATGAAGGGTGAATTTGACAGTCATTAGTTATACGATGTACGGTTTTAAGACAATTCGTTTATTCAGATATATGTCTTTGTTTACTACTCAATTAAAACCTTAATGCTAATACACGATCATTGACGAAAAATGACTCGTGTTTTTTTTCAACAAATATTAATAAAAATAGCTGTTTTCACAAATATCGTCAAAATTTCAAGCCGATTCTTACATATGAAAACATTTACAAATCCTTTCAAATTTACGCGTTATGTCACTTACTCTTTTTTTCAGAAGAATATTCTTATAAAATGAAACATATTCAATAAAGAAAATGCACTGTCAATCCAAACATTGACTTACGGATTGCTATTTCGAGGAAAATCGTCCCACTTTCAGGCCGTTCCTTTCATATGAACGCATTGACATATCCTTGCAAATTCACGCTTTAAGTCACTAATAATTTTTTTCAAATGGCTATTCTTATAATATGAAAAATATCCAGTATAGAAAATTCACTGTCAACCCAAACAATGACTTAAGAATCATTTATTTCAAGGAAAATCGTCCAAATTTCAAGTCGTTCCTTTCATTTTAACAGGTTTACGCAATGACAAATCCATGCAAATTCACGGGTTAAGTTATTAATTATCTTTTTTCAAATTGATATTCTTATGAAATGAATCATATTCAATAAAGAAAATGCGCTGTCAATCCAAACAATGACTTTAGGATCGTTTATTTGAAGAAAAACACCAATTCTAACCAGCGATCGCTCTTCACGCCCTTTACATGGCGCATTCAGTGGATCACGAGTGACGTCACAGCAAAGGGAAGTAAGTCATACGAACTTTTATTAATCGGTGCGCTATGACGGTGATTTATGACGTAATGCGTTATGCTAAAATGTTGCAAATAATTTCAATGTGATTCTTTTACTTCATATTTTAATTTTATGGAATAAACCCAACCTGTACATATGACCTTTAAACCACATGTGCTTGAAACATTCTTCGATTATATCCCAATATATGCACTATATACTATATAGTGCATATATTGGGATATTATCGAAGAGAGTTTCAATCACCTGTGCTTTAAACCAACAGTGCTGACGAAGGTAATTCGTAACCCAGAGGTTCATGTGTAGGACATGTTAACATAGGGGTCTCAGTAATAACAAATAAGTGGTAACCTCAATTGGTAACTTTTCATGTGGGAAAGTAGTCACTAGCTTAGAAAGAGTAAATATCACAGGACTGAAAACCAGGAGCATGGGCATAACTTATCATGCACTCCTATATACGAAGTCGTAAAGTCGTATGGCTGATATCTGGTTTGCGATTCGATCCACGCTCATTACTTGTTGGAGAAAAATCATTTTCAACAACTACATGATAGATAACCCTCTCATGATAACCCTTGCAAAGTTTTGTCTAAAATATCAAACCAAACAGCCACAGTAGTAACATTACTTCTAATGCACTCCCTGCTTTGATATGTCTGAAATACCGTTGAAACAAACAATAAAACTCAGAACACTCATTCTTTGAACAAAGGGCTTTATTTATTTTCAAAAATGTATGCTACACATAGAAAATTAATTGTTATAAAAGCTATAAAAATGAAATGTAAGCTAGTGACTTAGCATAAAAATGGTAACGTTATAAAGCAGGCTACTCACTGCCAGATTTTAATGCCATTCTTTAAAAATGTATTTGTTATTCCTCTAGAATATCATTAATTGTTTTTAGTCAAAATAAAATATGCAGTACACATAACTAACTACACTGACATCTGAAGCATTTTCTGTGTAATGAAAAAAAATTTGTTAAGTTTATATCTAAATTAAGTATTCAAATTCTATTGACCAACAAAGTAGTTTTAGTAACAATTAAATAACTCAACAAAGATGGAACTTTAATCAAGACTTTGAACCAAGTACTGTCTGGTTTAAAAACTCTTTGAAGATTATTATGAATCATACAGAATTTCAAGTTATAAACGTCTTGAGAAAATAATGTATAAAAAGTATTTATAAGAGAACAGAAAAAAACAAAAGAAAAGACTGCTAAAGAAAAACAAAGGATTCATAACAATATTGTATGATCTACATGTATATTGATATGTAATATATTTATTATTAATTAATTACCTCTATAGGCTATTATGCTTACTCCATAAGACCTTACTTTGATCTTCAGAAGCCTTTGGAAACAAATGTGACAGAATAAATTGCTCCTTCTAAGCAATCATTCTTTTTTTTATACATGTAATTGTTGGAAATGTCATGGTGGTTTTCAACCAATATAAGAAATGATAATTGTTCATGCTATGTTATGTTCTTTGTTATTCCTTTGATTTGAAAACATTACAGGGTCTTCCCCAAGATATTTTTCAAGTGCTGGGGTGGTTGATAGGGGGAATGGGTGTGACAAAGGAGAGGGTATCCCCTTCTCATGTTGATAGTTTTCTATGTGTACAGTGTACATCCTTAAATGGTGAATATTTAGAAATGTCTTTGAAATCAAAAGAAAAATAAAACTGCTTTCAAACCATATCAAATGAAAAGAACAATTTTACAAGCAAGTTCACGGCCTTTGGCACAAAGTTAAAGCGCTGTGGTCAAAGTTTTAGGACATTGGGATCAAATCAAGCTCCGTGGTAGTGCTTATTTTGAAATTCAGGCGCTGGGGTACCACATCACTTAAACCCCGATGGAAAGACCCTGCATTAAAGAATACAGAAGTATAATATGACCAACAACCTCATATATAATGCTAATATTAGATAAGTATAAATATAGCCGTGCAATAATATAACATTATATATAAACATTGTAATGAAAATGACTGGAATAAAAGTTATGCAATTCAATGCGATCTTCCGTACTAAAGCTAAGAGTAGTTTTTATACAGTGATGTTTCGTTAATCCGAACACTTCCGTTCCAAACAAAATTTCCGGATGAACGAATCATCCGGACTAATGAAGTAGACTATGTCCTCATACACATTAAGACATAAACAGTCTGTAAGCATGTGTATACTTATAACCCTGTAATACACACCAATTTGTAGACCATCCCAAATTGAAAGAGTTTGCAGACGACATTTCAAAATGTGATGAAATTCAAATATAATCTTCTGATATGGCAGAAAACTGTAGGAAAAGGAGAAATTGCTCTTCACATGCATTTTCTCCTGTACCCACAATGTTTTCAAAAGTCGTCTGCAACAAACTGGTCAAATAATTCTGTTCCTTTACAATTTCGTTCGGATTGCGAGACATCCGGATAATAGGGGTCCGGATAAACGAGGCTTCACTGTATTTGATTATCCAATGACTTAAAACCTGCTCTTTCCACATAATTTCTGTCTAGTTACAGATGTTCATTTGGTCAACAACCAATGGCCTCTTGACATGAGGGTCATTGGTTCAAATCCCTAAAGTAGGGGGATGTCTAATTTGCAACCTTTCATCAATCCACATGGCACAAGTTCTGATTATGTATCCAGGTAGCAAAATCAAGAGTGATTGATAGAATTATCAAGAACTTGCTTTCCAATCCATGTAAAATAGATAAATAATTTGAGAGTGTTTGGTAACATATATATCCATTGCACCATAAATTAAAGCGCTGATAGCGTTGAAGGACTAAGGTGCGTTTTAAGTAAGATGATTGAGGATACATTTGAAAATTTCTTTGGGCAACATCTTTTACCACCATTACTGTAATTATTATTTCTATGAACAGAGACTGAACGATAGTCTATTTTTCGAACATCCGGATGCTTTACGATTTCCCATGAGGCAACAGTTATAATAATATAGAGCAAAACAAAACCAGTAAATCCAGACTACATTACTAGTTCCAAGAAGGTATTAGTCTGCACCGTGAAGGCGGATGTTTAATGAGTAATTGGGGTCAGACCACTGTTTGTGTATCCATTAAGTACTGTCCCTCAAAAAGTGGTAAGTAAATTCAATGGACTAAGGTGCTGACGCACCCTTTGTCCAAAATAGCACTTTGACTTTGTATAAAAGGTAACAAGGCACAATATCACTCTACAAAGTGAGAGGAAGTTAGGCAAATAGAAATTCAAAATAAATTAAGTTTGTTTTTAATAAAATTAAGAACGTATTATGCAGGACACATTTAGGATCCAGGATCCATAAATGGATGTATACATTATCTGATAGATATTTGAAAGAGTAAAACATTTACCTATCTTTAATTACAAACGCATTAACAGTATTTATTTTGGCCAAAATAAACATAAATGTGTAAACAGTGAAACCATCAAAGCAAGGTTTTCCTTGACCCGAAACTTATATTGTAAATGACCCCCAATTCCTGGATATGACCTCTCAAGATCATTATATTTTATTCATAATTCCATTTATAAATGGGTCAAAAATTCTCAAAATCTGTATTTAGTAAAGAGGTCAAGGGAAAACCCTAATCAAGGATGATAAACAACAATATAGAAAATTTGATAAAGTTTGAGATTCTCTTGATTATTCAATATATAATATAATATTAAATATATATATTTGTATAAATATTTCAATAAAATAACTCATTTTCCAATAGTTCAGCAGAAGCCTTCATCAAGAAATAACATACAGTGAACCCTCGTTTATCCGAACACGTCCGTTCCCAACAAAATGTCCGGTTTACCGAATAATCCGGACTAATGAAGCAGAGCATGTTCTTATTCACATTAAGACATAAACGGTCTGTATGAGCGGTGTATAGTTATAACCCTTTAGCAAACGCCAAATTGTCGACCGTCCCAAATTGAAAGAGTTTGCAGAAGACATCAAAACGTGATGAAATTCAAAGATAATCTTCTGATATGGCAGAAAACATTGTGGGAAAAGGAGAAATTGCTCGTCACGAGCAATTTCTCCTTTACCCACAATGTTTTCAAAAGTCGTCTGCAATAAACTGGTCCAATAATTCCGTTCCCTTACAATTTTGTTCGGATTGCGAGACATCCGGATAATTGGGGTCCGGATAAACGAGGCTTCACTGTACATCCAAACCCCATAATAATCTGAATGGTTAAGTACACTTTTGGGATACTTTTTAAAAATAGCACTGTGACCGAATCTATTAAAAGATCTGATATTTGGGTTTTTATTTTTCAAATCAAATTGTTCTCTATCAAATAAAATGACAACATAGATTTGTCGTGTAACATAAGACTAGATAATTGACAGCTTTGCAATAATATCAAAACCGTTTAAAAAAGATATAAAACCTTTATTTTTCAGACCCTTTGTATTGCAAACCATTTAAAAGGTTTTTTTTGCATTGACGACGATCTAGACTTAAAATAAGAAGTGGTATTTTCAGATACCAATTCAATACGAGTCTTTGAAAACATTGCAGCTAATGTCATATTAGCTAGCATGGCGCGAGAGAAGGTATTCCTTTGTCTATTTACAAACCGACTTTCCCATAGGTGACAGGCGCCTAGGCTGACTTCACATTATCTAACATAAACATGGCAGCTTGAAAGTTAAGAAATAGAAAATGGTGTTCGGCTAAGTGACAATGATAGTAGAAAGTTACATCGTTTATTACCCGCATTGCACAAATCTCCAAGATAGTCTCTTTAAGGTATTTTCTTCATTTGTTTATAAAGAAGACTGTTCTTTTGTCATAATATTCTCATGAGTGTTCAAATGCAAAAATATCTCAGATTTGGTTTTCTTCATAGGCGATTAAATTTCTTCTATGAAGGAATGAAAGCAGCTAAAACCAGAGCATTGATAACTGTCGAGAAGAAGATTTGAATTATGCCTTTCTATTTCCTTTTTTGAGTCTCTCCTCAAATGTTTGTAATTGCACCATAAATCCAGGATTAGGACAACAAGCAGGTCGTTGTTTTTTCACATGTGCATGGGCTTCTTTCAACGACAACTTCTCCCGATCCATCAAATATCCAATTGTAATCGTCGAAGCTCTGCTTATTCCTGCGTTACAATGCACCAGAATGCAACCTTCTTTACGGCCTTCGTCAATAAACTTGAAGGCAGGTTTTAAACATGGGAGGATATGAAAATCAGGCACGTCGCTGATTTTAAGATTCAGATATTTTATCTCTTGTGGGAAATAGTTCTTGACGAAAGTGGCCACGTTGAGAATATGAGTTACTCCGTATTTCTTTAGAATATCCCATTCAGCAGCTACATCTTGTGACGCTGTAAATGTGAAATAAAATTTAGAAAAAAATGTATTCATCCATTAAAGGCCCATTAAAGGAGATATATACTATATCAAACTATATTATTTGGTAAACTTTTGGACAGATTCAATTAGTTATCACCACAAAACACCATCAGCACAACTTAAATGTGAAAATATACCAGAAATAATCCAGATTAGCAAGTTTTAGAATTCAGATTTTTTAATTCTTCACCTCTGACCTTGACAGTTGATACACACATTTTTGAACCGACCAATCAGAATTAGTCATTTTGAATTTGTAAACAAACAGGTCGTTGATAAACATGATTGAATTCGAGACAACTATATTTCAAGCACAAAATAACTTATTTTAAATGAGTCTATTTAATAGGGTGTCAATGCATTCCTAAACTTATTCTCATGACTTTTATGAAAATAATTAAAGAACTCCATATAATTTTTCAGTAATTTATTTGTACTCCTCTCCTTTGATGTGCTTTTAACAAATAAATTGACCAATACCTTTTTACCCATTACCCTATAAGGGAATGTGTATTTGATCCAAAATCAAAGCAAGTACATGGAACCAAAAATAAAACAAAATGAGAAGAATAAAAACACTTTTCCTTTGGGGTATTGGGCAGAGACCAAGATAAACTGTTCTTTAGGAGAAATTTATCATTTTGACACAGTGGTTTCTAATAATTCTGTCACAGCTGCTTCTTATGGCTTTTGCAGCATATGTGGAAATATAATAGAGTAAGGGGATGAGGAAGTCTTATTCTGTGGCAATACCCTGAGATGAGTGAAGAAATGAATACATAAAACTGATAAAAATCCAAATGAACCATGATTTTCTATTCTATTTTCAACATTTTTCAAGGGTTTAGAGAAGGGAAATGTTAGTAAGTCATTCACTTTTATGTCGGACTGACTATGGTCTCGCAATAAACCATTGTTGTGTTGTTAAGTTGTTGGCCCAACAATTTGTGAAAATATAACTTTAAAACATCAATTATAAATAAAGCAGACATTATAAAGTCATGATGATGTAGTGTCATACTATTTTTCAACTTGTAGTTCTACAATATAATATAATTCAATTCACACAGTTTAACAGTTTTTTGGGCAACATTCTGACTGTAACCCTTAGAATGCTAGGTAATTTTTCAAAAAAGATTTTTGTGTCGTCCGCTTTCCAAAACCTTAAACATCTACTTAATTTGATTGAGGAAAGATTCTCAGAGAAGCAAACAGGTTAGATCACAGGCCTGCTGCCAATTTACTTGGTGGCTGGCCTGGCTCTAACCTATTTGCATAAGCATAAAGTTGGTTCCAGCACTATAAGGATTAGTAGAGTAATTATACTGACCTTGAATTAGCCCTGGTCTGATCTCACCCACTTGAAGGTCTAGACGAAGATCTGCTACAAACCCATGCAGCCCTTTATCTATCACTTTTGTATTAACATTACCGGCGTCGTCGTGTGTCTCTAGCAGTTTAGTACCACTCTCCGTTATCACATGGGTGTCTGAAAAATATTGGGTTAACCTGTAACGAACCGAGCAAATGAACCTCTCAAAGAGACAAACACATCCGATCAGTGAAAAACACTGTTGTTCACTGAGCGGATGTGTTGTCTATATAATATATATACCAGCATGTTCTCTCAAACAATGCATTAGGCTCCTAATTTGCATAATTGTTCATCGTAACTCCCACTTCCGAGAAGACTCATCCCGAGTCTTGGCCCTTGGGAGACACGTGGGGAGGCAACTCCGATAGAAGGAGAAGCCACCGCTGCCACCAGTTGTAACGCACCCGAGCGAGGACGCTGAAACAACGACTACTATGCACAAGAAGTTAAACAAAGAATCAAGGTATTTACAAGGCCTTCTCCAGTGCTACAACGGTTATATAACACTAGGTGCCTCGCTTCAATTGTGTGATCAAAGTTCTACTTCAATAGGCTAGGCCTCAAAACACCACCCGCATCAAAACGCCACCAGCTTCAATACGCCACTAGCGTCAATAAGCTTTATGCTTCAAAAAGCCACAGGCCTCAAAGAGCTAACTCCACTTTACCAACGTATCAAAATTGACCCGGGCTACATGACTTCTTTATGCCCCTTAATATCTGTTAGAATATAACAGATAAAGGGAACATGATAAAGTCTATTTACCCAATTGCCAATGTTGTTGTTGTAGCGTTGTGAATGTAGTGCTGTCTATCGCAGGACTGGGGCGACTGACTTACTTCACCTCTCTTTTATACCCAATATTGAAGCTCCACCTAGTGTTTCTGAACTACACTGTGTCCTTACGGACATTGCCGAATCAACTACTATTTGATTCAATGAGCGACTGGTGATTGCAGAATGTTGATTGAACTTAAGATGTTAACATATAAAAAATCGATAGAGCGGGCGGGCATGTAGCGTTTATATACACACATACAATTTAAAATCTCAAAACAATCTGATAAAAGCCGTAAATACTAAACACTTAGTTGAACGAAAGTAGACGCTATCAAAAGGGTGTCGATTAAACAAAGGAAGACAACTTTATTTGAAGTATAACGTTATAGCTCTACTTTCGCCCATCAAAAAGGTTCGTACAAAACAATTTCGCAACAAACCCATTACAAAACAATAATGACATTTGACCAGTTTGTTGCAGACGATTCTGGAAAACATTAAAGGAAAAGGAGAAATTGCTCTTAACAAGCAATTTTTCCTTTTCCTACAATGTTTTCTGCCCTATCAGAAGATTTTTTTACAATTTCATCACATTTTGAAATGTCTTCTGCAAGCTCTTTCAATTTGTGATAGTCGAAAATTTGGCGTTTGGTTAAGGGTTAACATAGGGAGTCAGAGGGAGGTTTACCTGGAATTTATCAGAGCCTTTTTTTCCTTAAATTGAAGCCTAGGCCTGTATATTTTGGGAAATTGTATGAATTAAGAAACCAAAAGGCGGATGTGACTTTGAAATTTTAAGACCTTTCCAATTGGGAAGATGCATTTTAAAGGCCCCTGTTATATAACAAGAAAAAGCCCTGCTGCTGAGGCATAATGGTTTGCCTCAGGGACTACCAGGTTTCATTCCTGAGTGCAATCAACTTCTTCATCATGATGAGTCCTTTGGCAAGAATCGTTTCTTAGCCTAGTAACAGGTCGAGATCTAATTTTGATTAACTTGTACATAAATTTATGCATACTCAGTTACTTCTTTTGGACACGCTGGGATAATTGATTATGACATTCCTGCTAGTACTGTGAGGTTATCAAGGGAACGTGTACAATATCATTGAAGTATGAGCCAGGTACATTATTGTATTAATTAAAGTTGGATCAGAAAGCGGTTTTCTCCTTAATCCATGACACATAAGTCATAACAGTCAATGATTAGTCCAGATTTGTAGTCTCGTAGGATATTACATTATTGACCGACATAATAAATGTCCAAATGTTAAAAAGAAGGTTCGTTTATGGATCATTATTGAGACTAACTTTGGGGTAAAGGGTTAAGAAACTAGGACCACAATATGTGACTCAAAATCAACGATTTTACATCAGGATCCACTTACTTCTGGAAATTTAGTTTCAGACTCGATAGAAGAATGGGTATGTACCTGTCTTTGATAAAGACTTTTTATCGAAGTTCTGAAGCTGTGACAGCAAACCATTTGGAGTTTCGTTTGACATATCTTCCCGTATTTTTACCCGTATTTTTTTTATTATTTCTTTTGTTTTTGTCGTGTTGTTGTTGTTTTGTTTAACACGCGGATAAACCATCGATAGTTTTACTACGACTTTTAAATAGATTAATTTGATATTCCAAACATCAAATTATATCGAAATATAAGGCAAATATAATAATCATAATTTATATCGAAATATCATAAACTAAGGATATAGATGTACAAAATAGTTTTGTTTTTCTTTCGTCTTAATTTAGAATGTTCAACGATATGATATAAATTCCGTCTAATAAACAAATCAACTTTAGACTTCGTAAATATTTCTTTTCGCTACGGTTGGGCGATCACTGTCAAAGTTCTCAGACTTTCTTCTTTCCTTCGAAAGCTAGACAACATAAGATATTAGTATTGGTACAAATGTGAGAATTATTTCATTTCTTAGTCCCGTGAATTATTTCTTGATTTTAGCTCCCATGCAGCGTTACGTGTGGGAAACGGTCTTTTCCATATGTGGCAAAGCGGCAAAATGGCCATAGTGGTTAGCAACTACGAAAACTCATGAAGAGTTATTTTCCCTTTTTGAATCTTCATTCTCCTTTTTTTCCCCGGGTTTTCCCAGTCTGGCATACTCCAACCAGCATGGCGGTGAACGAGGAAATCAGCGCTGGATCTGCGGAGGAAGCGCTTAGTATCTTGAGGGATTTTGAGTTAAGAACACATTCAAGATTTTGTGTTTACACGTCTTCAAAAGATTTGGCCACACAAGTATGTTACGCTTATATTTTATTGGTTACTGGTCAACTCGTACCCTTGTCAACTCGTACCCCAATCGTATCTACTCGGCAATCCCCGTAACAAGTCGGTAGATATACCTCGTAGGCAGTACATGAATACACCAGAAATCCTGGGGTAATTCGCCTTATTTCCGGCGGATAACGCAAAATGCACACAGGCACTAAATATGTATTTGAATACACACAAATTGGTTATATATCACAATTGAATGGGTTTTTTACCCTTTTCATTAAAGATGATCATATCAACACATCTTTGTTTCATATTTTGTCAATCGGCTCTTTTCGGCAATCCCCGGCTTGTTACGGGGATTTCCGAGTAGATACGATTGGCCCTTCGTTGGTGACCTACTTTCAAAAATGGCTCCCCATTACCTCCGAGGTTATTTTAAGAAATGGCCGAGGTGTTCCGAATGCTCGTACCCTTGTTAACTCGTACCCTTTTTGGTTAACTCGTACCCAAATCTTTGGTTAACTCGTATTTTCTAGGTCAACTCGTACCTAACTTATATTTACATGTGTGATTCAATACACAGTGCACAAGTACAAACGAAGAAAGTTTCATAGAACGTATTAATTTCCTCAAATGGGTTGTAAATGGCATAGCATTGAACGTTAATAGATTGCTTTGCTTTATTGTCCATTTTCAATCCAATTTGTCAACTGTTTGTGAGGAGAGATAAAAATGATGCGTAAGCGTGAAAACTTCAATGAAAGCGATTGCCCTTTATTAGTATAATCATTGTATAACTAAAGACATGTAATTAAAGAAAGTCGGCAATTAATGATATCACATTGATCAATGTCATTAAGGTAATACCATAATCTTAATGACAGTTTTTTTTGTGCGATTAATTGATTACTTAGCCGACTTTTATTAACCAACTTGAATCACAGTGTTGGAGAAACTTAGATGCAATGTTGCTATATAATGTTATATTCAAATTGATATGGGGAACCCAATCGATACATGCTATTCAATATAAGAAACCAAATATATAGGAATCCAAAAATAACAATCCAATACGGATCAGAGAGGCTCAGCCTAGAATTGATCTCGGGACAAGGTAAACAAGAGATGTGGTTTACAACAGAGATTTGACAGGTATGGCATACTCCAATTATTGCTTCGTGCCTAGAAATGACAATTCTTTTTAAAAAAATAAAAAGCTATTGCATGTACAATATGTATGAAATTCTCCTCAAACTTTGCAAAATCAGCCGGACGACGGGTCACCCATTGGCCCCGGAAAATTTTCCATATGTTATATATGTATGTATATTATCTTTATTTCTTCAGTAAGTTCTTGACAAGCAGAACTGATGACTGGATTCTGACTGAAGTACCCCAGGAATGGCATGTAGAGGCGCCCTCCCACACAAAGCAAATGGATGAGAGTTCTTGTGGTACTGTATCTACATGCTGAAAGTATGTTATATCTATTGTCATCAGAAGTTGGTCCTTCCCCAGAATGTGCTCTGTTCTTGAAGAAAGAATCATTCTCAACAATGAGACCAATATGAAATAGATTAAATTAATTCAATTTCATTTGTACCATAATTAACATTGACCATATCTGAAATTGATGTGGGATTTGAGGCATTTCAACAAACTAAAGGTATGAGATATGAAACCAAAAAAGGCCAAACAATTTTAACTCTTTTGCACAAATGCCCCATTTTATGTTGACATGGAGCTGAAAGAAGCTTTCCTTAACCAAGCAGATGATTTATTGTTTCCCTTGCAAGTAGAAATGTTGATAACATTTGTTTCAGTAATGAATCGTTTGAATTAAACATGAAATGAAATTCATTTGTTAAGAGCATAAGAGATTGCCTTATCTTGAATAGAGCAAGCCTTATACCGGTATTGTATATTTAATGAAATGTGCATATTGCTTTCAAAATTTAAAACTTTTATTCAGAAAGGAGATACTGCTTTGTTGGAAACAATTTAGGGTACTATACACACACAATTGGATAGACACTTGCATATGTGCAATAAAGATTTTAAATGACAGAAATGAGAGTCAAAATAAAGATTACCATAGTATCAAAATGATGAAATAATCATTTAGTTTCCATTTGAGTTTATATATAATGGACCTTAAACATTGATCAAATTATTTGCAGTTTGCCAACAACCTTTTGGCTGAATGATCACTAGCTTTCCATTGGACAAACAAGCAAGTGAACCATGCACGGATGTCTGTAGCTGCCTTTCTCCTTGGAGTATCAAGTAAGATATTTTGACTTAATTTTCAAGATAAACCATTGTGTAACAGATTTCAAATCAATAAGGATCATGAAATGTTAACACCATTTCCCTTATGATAAATGGAGCATTCTGAGAGGTGTTCTGGATCCTTTTAAGGATTACAGAGTTATCATAGGATTGGCAATGGTGTACGCCACATGATGTAAGTTCTTTATTGTAGTATTTCTAAAATAATAGGAGTATTTTCTGTATGAAATTCCAATATGATAGATTCTAGCTTTGTTTCAAAGATGAGTGAGAGAATAAAGGATTGCTATGATTTTACTTTTCTTACAGAGCCAAGAACAATAATGGTAAGAGATGAAACCAGTTTAATAGAACAGACAGAATTAGAAGTAGGCAAAATCCCTTTTGCTTTTTGGCATTCTAGTTTATACTGTTGAACTCTTTGATTATTTGAACAGTGATTGATACGACAAAAATATATAAACATAGAAAATGGGTTTTCACCATTTATGAAATGTAAGATGAGAATATTTGGTTTTCTTTAGTGTCAATTATAGTTTGGTTTTTAGCTCACCAGAGCTCTGCTCAGGGTGAGCTTTTAGGATACTTGATTGTCCGTCGTCTGTCGTGCGTGTGTGCGCTGTCAACAATTTCAGCGTTTACACTCTAGAAGCCACATTTTCTGCCCATTCTTCCTGATACTTGCTCAAGATGTTTACCTTGATGATGTCTCGATCGAGTTCGATCATGGGTGGGGTGGGGTCAAAAAGTAGGTCACTAGGTCAAATCTTAGTAAAATCTTGTTTACACTCTAGAAGCCACATTTTTGGCCCATTCTTCCTGATACTAGCGCAGGATGTATACCTTGATGATATCTCGATAGAGTTCGATCATGGCAGGGGTGGGGTCAAAAAGTAGGTCACTAGGTCAAATCTTAGATAAATCTTGTTTACACTCTAGAAGCCACATTTGTGGCCTAATCTTGATCAAACTTGCTCAGGATAATAACCTTGATGAGATCTCAATAGAGTTTGATCATGGTTGGTGCGGGGTCAAAAAGTAGGTCACTAGGTCAAATCTTTGAAAAACCTTGTTTACAGTCTAAAAGCAATGAAAGCTTCATTTTCAGCCCAATTTGATCAAACTTGCTCAAAATGATCAACCTGTTATAATTCAACCAAGTCAGTTTATGGGGTCAAAAGTAGATCACTGTCAAATTTAGACAAATCTTGTCCATTACTCATGTGTAACATTGTTGTAACCAACACTTTACAAGTGTCAGGTGAGCGATCCAGGACCCTCAGGGTCCTCTTGTTTAAGTACAAACTACATCATAACCAAAACTACATAAATTTTTTTTTTAATGCTTATCATTTGATTGATACTTAAGAAATTGGTGCTTCTATTTTTTCCCTTTTCTCTCTTCCCTTTTAGGCAAAACCATATTGCATTTAAAAGACCAGATGTAAGGTAAGCTTTTTCTTGTATTGGAAATTTGCATCAACCTTTTTTCATTTTTTTCTTTTTTCTTTTTTTTCTGTGACCTGTTTGTTTAGGGGTGCAGATAAAGCTTTACGCTTCTGAAAGACACGTTAAAAATTTCGAATGTGAAAGTCAGAAAGTACACATACCAACCACAGGGGAGTCCCATCATTTGGCAAACCAACATCTTTCTTCTCTGCTGAAGATCAGATCAGATCTTGTAATAGTTGCTTTTGTTTTAGCTGCATTGGTTTAATAAAACAACAGTCAGCATATCTTGTATATGAACATTGCTTGACTGTTGTAGAGGACATTGGAACCAAATAAGAAGAAATGAAAATTTTGTTGCCTGTGATTGCTTAAAGCTTAATGTTTAAGAAATTCCTGTATTTCAACAAGGGATTGATTATTGATTTCTTACGTCAACTTGAGAAAATATAAATGTTAAGATTATTGTATAAATGCCAGTTTTGTTTCATTCTATAGAGTTATAAACTGTTGTTGAATTTTCTTTCATATGGTACATTTTATCATTTGCAAAACCATTTTTAAGAAAATGTCTGACTTTCTCTGTTTATAGCGAAAGCGATCAAGCTTCTTTTACCCTACAATTGAAAAGAAGACACGTGAAGTGAGATTGTATTGTCTATGTCAACAACATGATGATGGGTAAAACAGCTTTAATGCTTTATTATTAACTACTACATTATAACCATTGCCTTTTGGTAATTGTGTACGCTTAACTTGAAATCACAATGCTAATATCTATATGATTACAAATACCAATACTTTTAGATATGAATTTTCTTGAGAGTTAGGCTATGAAACAGAATGCTGATGGTTCTACTAGGCGTGTCGCAATCAATATGTGTGATTTTAAGCATGGGGATTTCTCTTATGGACTATTAATCAGGAATCACAATTGAATCAATTTAATGGTTGACTCAGTCTAAAAGACAAAAAAGAATATTTTTTATTGTCATCCTTTCTAAAAAAAAAATTGAGAGAAAATAAAAAGCATGTATAAAATTTGTTATGTTCTAAATCTTTCATGGACTTAAACTGATTTCTAACGCAGTTTTTAACCTGTTCTTTTTTTTTTTTATCTAATCGATAGATGTAGACCTTACTTGTCATTAAAACAGGATAATTACTTTGTTAAAGCATACTAGCGCTCAGAAAAACTGGGTAATAATGGTTATATATTCAGATAGAATATATTGAAACATAGCGAAAAACCACAAGATCATGACAATATAACACCTGCAGCATTTGTTATCTATTTTTCAAAGTGCTATTTTCACAAATTTGGTGCCCACCAATTTTACTTCATTATTTACATTCGAGTTAAACCTAAAAAACAAGAAGCGCTCATATTAATGTGTGGCGATCACCTGAAAAATCATGTGAAACACATTAAAATACTGTCATGTATCCAATATTAACATTGTGAACATTCAAAATAGAGAATTTCTTGGGTTTTATTAGTTCCCAACTTTTCTCAGCTGACCTAGTTTTATCGCTAATTGTAAACAAACCTTATAGAATTCACTCTTTTAAAAGCATCACTATAATGTGTAACAGTCTCTTTCCTCTGTAAAGGAGAATTTAAAGTAATTTTTAATTATTCTAGAATTTTCATAATTTAAGTGTAAATGAGCGCAAGTATGGCTTTAATTTAAATCTTTCTATATGAATGATTTCAATAACAAAATATATTTTGAAAAAAAAATAGCAATTTTCATTCCCAACTTAATTTTAGTTTGACTTTTTGAAGAATATGGATAGACATACTACCACTGGGGCGTTTGCATCGAACGTTTGTATCTACTATGACCTACTTTTGGAATGGGTTGATACTTCACACAATCATGTGTTCAGGGTCATTATGTAAGGTCCCTGACCAAGTCTCTGGATTTTATTGTCAGGAAAATGCCGATTCCTATCAAAATCTACTGCAAGGATCGGTTTTAAACTTTATAAATGTATTTGAGAACATAATCTAAGGTCACTGACAAAATCTCTAAACACTGGCTATGATTTTAAGTAAATTATGTCTTTTTTGGTACTTAGAAAGATTTTGTTAGAGTTTTACATGTAAGTTTGTTTCTCATAAAGTGCTATAGCCGCTAGCGAATGAATTGAAACTTTACACATGGACTAAATGTCAAAATCTAAGGTAACTGACCAAGTGCAATAACTCTGCTATTGATTTGGTGCAATTAATGCCAGCCTCTGTACTCAGAAAATGTTTCTGAAACAAATCATTGTACATTGACCTATATCCCTTTTCGACATCATACGATAGTCGAGCGTGATGGCTTATGGATATCTCTTGTTTTACATTACAGCAGTCTGATGATATTGTGCAATTCATGCACAGAGTGGTTTCATCTACATTGTTTAGGCATCAACGAGACAGATATTCCCAAGAAAGGCACCAACTACTTTTGCAAGAGATGCTTAGAATTTGATGTCTGCTTCATTCAAGGTGATTAAAATATTATATAACTAAGCTGGAGATACATAGTCTCTATACTATGGCAGAATGAATGTATTCTGATTTCAATTAGAAAACTTTGTCAGGACAAGAGTGATTTCTTCATATGAGCAAAAAAATGGTCAGATCTAATTCACACTATTTTGGTATGCCTTATGTTGTGAAATGTGTATATATCTCAATTCGTTGTTTTGTTTACTGAAAAAAAGTTTTGGTTAAAGCTTGTAGTCTATACAGTCTGTAGTTTGCTTATTTTAAAACCTTTCATGTAAAACAACAAACGAAGGAAGCATCTAAAATGTTGACCTGTTGTCAGATTTCCTCTGACAAGTTATGATTTGAAGACGTTTTTCCAGACTCTTTCATTTTGTGATAAGTTGAAAATATAAATTAGTTCTTGAGCAATGAAAGATTTGGTGAAGACTATCTTATCATCAAAAGTTGTTTTCTTCTTTCACTAGCAACTGAAGACTAGGCAATTGCTTTAATGGACTACATAACTGCTTCGATTGAAGATTCGAAAATCTAGAAAATTCTTAGATTCGCAAATAAAATGTCACCTATAGATAAAATGACTGCACATATTTTTATATTACCGGTAACATAAAACTTTTTGCACATGTTCAACTTCTCAAACAGAATTTTGTAAAGTCACTGACCAAGAAAATTTTGCCTGCATCTTCTCATCTTGCCTTTTGAATCATGTACCTTTGGGCATCAGTTATGCTGCACCAGGTTTTATCTTTGAAAATTCATATAAACACTAGTGGCAATGGTATCGACTCTGAATACATGTAAAACCTTATGATATGCTGGTCAAGAGTTAAAAGGCATTCACAACAAGATAACCTTTTTGAGTCTTTAGACAAATGATGAATTAGCAATTTACCAGCTACAGATATCCAGTTTCAATTCCCTTGTTAACTCACTCCATGTATGTCAGAAAAGTATTGTTGATTTTAAGTTTGTATTATGGGCAGGAAGCCTCATTTATATTGTGGATTTAAGTGATCAAGCTATTGATCATTGACGTTTATGGGCAAAGAAGAAGTAACTTAAGGCAAATCTTTGTCAATTGTTGTCAACACTTAAGCGAACTTACTATTTGAGTTTATTTGGATTATGTCCCTCTATTTTCAAATGATGAAACTCACTGTTTCGTTGGAAAGTTCTCATTTATCTCCTTGAAATGAACAAGTTCTATAAGCATGATTGATATTTTCAAATTTAGATTTTTAGCTAGACTATTCAAAGAATAAGGAGTGCTATACTACTCACACTGGCGTCGCTGTCAGCGTCACACATTGGTTAAGTTTTTATGTGCAAATTGTATCTCATTAACAACTGTATGGAACGGTTTGATACTTCACACATGTGTTAAAGGTCATACTTTAAGGTCCCTGACCAAGTTTCAAACCTCTAGTTTTAAATTTAAGCAACTTATTTGGCTTTTTGTACTTAGAAAATCTTGGTTAAGTTTTTACATGCAAGTTTGTATATCATGAACTACTGTATGGAATGATTTGATACTTTACACATGTGTTCAGGGTAATAATTTAAGGTCCCTTACCAAGTTTCAATTCTCTTGTATTGACTTTGAGAAAATTATATGGCCTTTTGTACTTAGAAAACTCTTTGTTAAGTTTTTGTGTGCAAGTTTGTATCTCATGAACTACCATATGAAATTGGTTTTTACTTCACACATGTATTTAGAGTTATAATCTAAGGTCCCTGACCAATTTTCATATCTCTAGTTTTGAATTTAAGCAACTTGTTCAGCTTTTTGTACTTAGAAAATATGGGTTAAGTTTTTGTGTGCAAGTTTGTTTCTCATGAACGACTTTATTGTATGTTTCAATACTTAATACATGTATTCAGGGTAATTATTTGAGGTCCCTGACCAAGTTTCATATCTTTTGTTTTGAACTAAGCAAACCATGCGGTCTTTTGTACTTAGAAAATCTTGGTTAAAGTCTCTCAACAACTATTGTAAGGAATCATTGTGTGCACCCTCATATTTTAAAACAAATTATATTTCACTGACCTAAACCCCTCTTTGACATTATCGAATAGTCGAGCATGCTGTCTTACAGACAGCTCTTGTTCAATGAATGATAAATAATTGCTATGTGTGAGAAATAAACAAGAAAAATATTATTTATGTATTCTTATTTGTTTTTCTTTTTGTATTGAAACTACAGGTATTTGAATGTCCCCTTCAAGCAAAACGAATTACTTCAGAGAAAAGCTTTGTAGTTGCCAAATGACTTATGTACTTTGAGATTCCAGCTTTTTGTAAAGCAGATTTGTGTTATCAGATGCAGTCTTCATGGTAAACCATGGTTATTTCCCCATGTTTTAAAGACAGGAGTCTACTTTGAACATATTTTCATCTAGCCACACATCAATAGAAAAGTACGAAAGAACGCCCCAAAGTTTGCTAAACAGAATCCTATAGTGTTGGCGAACTCTTACTACCAGCATGTTATATCTGGTAACTTGAAATTGACTTTAATTCGGCACGTTCCCATTGATGGATAGCCTTGTAGACTCACAGGGATATAATAATAGAGAATGGAGAGAAGTGTGTGGGAAACATTATTTTCAATGTAGATGAAAACAGTCATGATTTTGCAAAAGACAAACATTTGTGTAATCCCGGCATCTGTTAACCCATGAGTACATATTAAGTACGTGTCTATGTAGCTGGAAGGTATATTATGAAAGCTTACAGAAAAAATATCTAAGATTTATAAGCACGTATATAACCGTGTATGATGATACAGGCAAAACTGGGATTAATACACGAGAGTGACATACCAATCCTGATCTCCATCATCTAGCCACCATTTATGCCCATGGAATGTCAACTATCACAAATGACATGTCCAATAGAAAGAAACGTGGCAAATTATATTAATTTTGTTATGGAGTATAGGGTGCTTGATGCTGAAAAAAAAAAGTTTTACAGTTTTAAAGCTTACTTGTGAGTAGGACCGAATCAAAGGTATAATGCTAACATGATACTCAATTCAACTGCTTGTTTACTTAATTTACACATCTGTTCTAGAGTTTCTGAGATGTGTCAGGACAATGTCTAACGATTATAGATACCTTAAAGCCATGCTCGACCAACATACATGCTCTTTAACTGTGATTAGTCTATTGTGGGGATTGTACTTGTGTCACTGAGCATGTCCCGGAGATGCATGTAGATTATGCCCATAACAGTGATAATGTTGTGGAGTTCAAATGCTGGTGAACATTGGGTAGGTAGGTTAAGACCATTTTCAATTTTCTACGGAAATTTTGATTTGAAGTAGATTATTCGATTATGCCTAATTATGGGAACCAACGCTTACATGGACGACAATAGACCTTAAAAGTATACTAGCGCTCAGAAAACCTGCGAAACTAGGTAATATAAGTTATTTTTTTTTTAATATGGGTTTTACATCACATCAACATTATTTCAGTTATGTAGCGATGCCCGACTCTTAATGATGGAGGAAGACCCCATACTCAACTGCCCACAAGGGCTGGTCAAGTGGGTAGAACCATCGGCATTCCGTAAGTCAGTCGGGAGACTGCCTCTCATGAAAATCCATATCCCTCTCAGGATTTGAACCCACGCGGAGAGGGGCCATGTGATTTCAAGTTCTGTACTCTAACCACTAGACCACGGAGGCCCCAATATAAGTTATAGATTATGTTGAAACATCCTCAGGATCATGACAATATAACGCCTGCACTATTTATTATCTAATTTTCAAAGTCCTTTTTTCACAAATTTGGTGCCCACCAATTTAACTTCATTGTTTATGTTCGAGTAACATCTAAAATAGCATGGAGCGCTCGGATTAATGAGTGTCGATCACCTTGTTAGAACAATCACCTGAAAAACATACAAATACTGTCATGTATCCAATATTAACAACGAGAACATTCAAAATGGAGAATTTATTGTTTTTTATTGGTTTCCAACGTTTCACGGCTGACATTGTTTTATCGCTAATTGTAAACAGTTATTATAGTATTCACTCTTTTTAAAGCATCATGCGAACGTGTTAAGTCTCATATCCTCTGTAAAGGGAATTTAAATTACTTTTAAGTTAATTTTCAATTATTCTAGAACATTCACAATTTAAGTGTAAATGAGCGCAAATATGGCCTTAACTTTCAGTGACACGATTCCTATGTTTTAGAACTGTTTTCTTTAGCTTCTAGTTTAACCAAATCGAGCCAACCTCTGGTAAGATCTTTAATTGTATCTTCTGTAGAAAATACAAAATTACTTAATATTTGTCTTTATCAAAAAAGGTTTAAAGCAAATGTCTTTTACGGTGTTTTATAGAACACATTCAGCTGATAGACCCTTAGTCTTCCACTGAATATACAGTATACAATAAGCTTAACAACCATGGGAATAACTCTTCTTTTGAAAATCAAAATAGTGATGGGTAGATTCAATGCTTGTTTCCTCATAGGCCATGCTCTTTAAGTGAACTAAAGTTCTTCGACTAGGATCACAAAAATAAGATAAGATGGAAATTCATTAAATTATCGTTAAGTGTCGAACAAAGGTTAATAGGTTAGAAAACTTTGGTTAATTGTATGAGTCGGGAACATGTAATGATTTAATAAGGGAATTTTAACCAGTTGCGCACCGGAGATATATCTGATCTCCCTATTTGATGTATGAAAGTGTTCCAGTGCGATTTTAGCCAAAAAAACGGACGTCAAACCCTCAGTACGCACACAAGGGCTGCTTTTGGAGACTCGATACCCCCCCCCCATAAAATAGCTATTGAAAAAATATTACAGACTATATTTAAGGCCTGTTTCCTCTAACAATAAAGATCCTCTAATTGTTAAGCGATATCTTATTTAAGCCAATTGATATATTTTCTTTTTAAATATTAACAGAATACATTTTGATCCAGCGTTTGGCTAAGGGGCATTATTTTGGATTCAATCCTTGGTCGGCAAACATACAGAAAGTTTGAACCGTATATTACCCTTGATAAAGTATCAGTCGTTTCCGCGTTGGTTCAAACTGGTGTCTGATCTTGAAAAGGTTGTGGTTACATTTACTAGGGAGAATTATATCCAATCAGACCGGTCGTTCGCTCAGTCCCTGAATCCTTTGAGTCGATCCTCACTAAAACAATTTTTCAAATGAGTATAATAATGTCTTTGGTGGGCCCTCTTTAGGATATTAGCATCTATGTTCAATATAGGAAAAATGTGATAAAACTTCAGTCAACTATGCCTTAGGAAAATTTCCTCAAAGTTGGTCTAATCAGACGAAGGCCGGGTCACCTATGGCTACGGGAAATTTTCCTCAAAAGTGGTCTTATCAGTCTGACGCTGGGTCACCTATGGCCTCGGGAAATTTTCCTGAAAGTTGGTCTTATCAGCTTGAGGCCGGGTCACCTATGGCCTCGGGAAATCTTCCTCAAAGTTGGTCTCATCAGCCCTAGGCCAGGTCACCTATGGCCTTGGGAAATTTTCCTCAAAGTTGGTCTTATCAACCTGAGGCCGGGTCACCTATGGCCTCGGGAAATTTTCCTCAAAGTTGGACTTTTCAGCCTGACGCCAGGTGACCTATGGCCTCGGGAAATTTTCCTCAAAGTTGGACTTATCAGCCGTACGACCAGTCACCTATGGCCTCGGGAAATTTTCCTCAAGATTGGACTTATCAGCCAGGCGTCAGGTCACCTATGGCCTCGGGAAATTTTCCTCAAAGTTGGACTCATCAGCCAGGCGCCGGGTCACCTATGGCCTCGGGAAATTTTCCACAAAGTTGGACTTATCAGCTTGAGGCCAGGTCACCTATGGCCTCGGGAAATTTTCCTCAAAGTTGGTCTCATCAGCCAGGCGCTGGGTTACCTATGGTCTCGGGAAATTTTCCTCAAAGTTGGACTCATCAGCAGGCGCCAGGTCACCTATGGCCTCGGGAAATTTTCCTCAAAGTTGGACTTATCAGCCAGGCGCTGGGTCACCTATGGCCTCGGGAAATTTTCCTCAAAGTTGGACTTATCAGCCCTACGACCGGTCACCTATGGCCTCGGGAAATTTTCCTCAAAGTTGGACTTATCAGCCCTACGCCAGGTCACCTATGGCCTCGGGAATTTTCCTCAAATGGTCTAATCAGCCAGGCGCCAGGTCACCTACGGCCTCGGGAAATTTTCCTCAAAGTTGGACTTATCAGCCAGGCGCTGGGTCACCTATGGCCTCGGGAATTTTTCCTCAAAGCTGGACTTATCAGCCAGGCGCCAGGTTACCTATGGCCTCGGGAAATTTTCCTCATAGTTGGTCCTATCAGCCTGACGCTGGGTCACCTATGGCCTCGGGAATTTTTCCTCAAAGTTGGACTTATCAGCCCTAGGCCAGGTCACCTATGGCCTCGGGAAATTTTCCTCACAATATGCCTGATCAGCCAGGCGCCGGGTCACCTATGGCCTCGGGAAATTTTCCACAAAAATGGTCTAATCAGCCAGGCGCCGGGTCACCTATGGCCTCGGGAAATTTTCCTCATAGTTGGTCCTATCAGCCTGACGCTGGGTTACCTATGGCCTCGGGAAATTTTCATCAAAGTTGGACTTATCAGCCAGGCGCTAGGTTACCTATGGCCTCGGGAATTTTTCCTCAAAGTTGGACTTATCAGCCAGGCGCCGGGTCACCTATGGCCTCGGGAATATTTCCTCAAAGTTGGACTCATCAGCCAGGCGCCAGGTCACCTATGGCCTCGGGAAATTTTCTTCAAAGTTGGACTTATCAGCCTTACGACCAGTCACCTATGGCCTCGGGAAAATTTCCTCAAGATTGGACTTATCAGCCCTACGCCGGGCCACCTATGGCCTCGGGACATTTTCCTCAAAGTTGGTCTCATCAGCCAGGCGCTGGGTTACCTATGGTCTCGGGAAATTTTCCTCAAAGTTGGACTCATCAGCCAGGCGCCAGGTCACCTATGGCCTCGGGAAATTTTCCTCAAAGTAGGACTTATCAGCCGTACGACCAGTCACCTATGGCCTAGGGAAATTTTCCTTAAGATTGGACTTATCAGCCAGGCGCCAGGTCACCTATGGCCTCGGGAAATTTTCCTCAAAGTAGGACTTATCAGCCGTACGACCAGTCACCTATTGGCCTAGGGAAATTTTCCTTAAGATTGGACTTATCAGCCTGACGCCAGGTCACCTATGGCCTCGGGAAATTTTCCTAGAAGTTGGACTTATCAGCCCTACGCCAGGTCACCTATGGCCTCGGGAAATTTTCCTCAAAGTTCGACTTATCAGCCTGAGGCGGGGTAACTTATGGCCTCGGGAAAGTCCAACTTTGAGGATAATTTATCGAGGCCATAGGTGACCTGGCGCCTTGCTGATGAGTCCAACTTTGAAGAAAATTTCCCGAGACCATAGGTAACCCACCGCCTGGCTGATGAGACCAACTTTGAGCAAAATGTCCCGAGGCCATAGGTGGCCCGGCGTAGGGCTGATAAGTCCAACCTTGAGGAAAATTTCCCGAGGCCATAGGTGACCCAGCGTCAAGCTGATAGGACCAACTATGAGGAAAATTTCCCAAGGCCATAGGTGACCCTGCGCCTGGCTGATAAGTCCAACTCTGAGGAAAATTTCCCGAGGCCATAAGTGACCCAGCGCCTGGCTGATAAGCCCAACTTTGAGGAAAATTTCCCGAGGCCATAGGTGACCCAGCGTCAGGCTGATAGGACCAACAATGAGGAAAAATTTCCGAGGCCAAAGGTGATTCAGCGCCTGCCTGATACGTCCAACTTTGAGGAAAATTTCCCGAGGCCATAGGTGACCCAGCGTCAAGCTGATAGGACCAACTATGAGGAAAATTTCCCGAAGCCATAGGTGACCTGGCGCCTGGCTGATTAGACCATTTTTGAGGAAAATTTCCCGAGGCCATAGGTGACCTGGCGTAGGGCTGATAAGTCCAACTTTGAGGAAAATTCCCGAGGCCATAGGTGACGGCGCCTGTGATAAGTCCAACTTTGAGGAGAATTTCCCGGGCCATAGGCCAAGCGTCAGGCTGATAGAACCAACTATGAAATTTCCCGAGGCCATAGGTGACCCAGCGCCTGGCTGATACCACGTGTCCAACTTTGAGGAAAATTTCCGAGCCATGGTGACCTGGCGACGTCAGGCTGATAGGACCAACTATGAGGAAAATTTCCGGAGCCATAGGTGACCTGGCGCCTGGCCGTTGGAGCCATTTTGAGAAAATTTCCCGAGGCCATGATGACCTAGCGCCTGTGATCAGAATCATATTGTGAGGAAAATTTCCAAGGCCATAGGTGACCCAGCGCCTGGCTGATAAGTCCAACTTGAGGAGAGAAAATTTCCCGAGGCCATAGGTGACCCGGCCTCAGGTTGATAAGACCAACTTTGAGGAAAATTTCCCGAGGCCATAGGTGACCTGGCGTAGGGCTGATGAGTCCAACTTTGAGGAAAATTTCCCGAGGCCATAGGTGACCTGACGCCTGGCCGATAAGTCCAACTTTTAGGAAAATTTCCCGAGGCCATAGGTGACCTGGCGCCTGGCTGATGAGTCCAATCTTGAGGAAAATTTCCCGAGGCCATAGGTGACTGGTCGTACGGCTGATAAGTCCAACTTTGAGGAAAATTTCCCGAGGCCATAGGTGACCTGGCGTCAGGCTGATAAGTCTAACTTTAAGGAAAATTTCCCGAGGCCATAGGTGACCCGACACACTCAGGCTGATAAGTCCAACTTTGAGGAAAATTTCCGGAGGCCATAGGTGACCTGGCGTCGGGCTGATAAGTCCAACTTTGAGGAAAAATTCCCGAGGCCATAGGTGACCTGGCGCCTGGCTGATGAGTCCAACTTTGAGGAAAATTTCCCGAGGCCATAGGTGACCTGAGGCCTGGCTGATAAGTCCAACTTTTAGGAATATTTCCGGAGGCCATAGGTGACCTGGCGCCTGGCTGATAAGTCCAATCTTGAGGAAAATTTTCCGAGGCCATAGGTGACTGGTCGTACGGCTGATATGTCCAACTTTGAGGAAAATTTCCCGAGGCCATAGGTGACCTGGCGTCGGGCTGATAAGTCCAACTTTGAGGAAAATTTCCCGTGGCCATAGTTGACCCGGCCTCAGGTTGATAAGACCAACTTTGAGGAAAATTTCCCGAGGCCATAGGTGACCCAGCGTCAGGCTGATAAGATCAACTTTGAGGAAAATTTCCCAAGGCCATAGGTGACCCAGCGCCTGGCTGATTACTCCAACTATGAGGAAAATTTCCCGAGACCATAGGTGACCCAGCGCCTGGCTGATACGTCCAATCTTGAGGAAAATTTCCCGAGGCCATAGGTGACCCAGCGTCAGGCTGATAGGACCAACTATGAGGAAAATTTCCCGAGGCCATAGGTGACCTGGCGCCTGGCTGATTAGACCATTTTTGAGGAAAATTTCCCGAGGC
>OX401414.1:3203369-3298369 GCA_947846245.1 Cerastoderma edule
AGTAGTAAAGGAGAGGAGCCTGGGGCACTTTTTTGCCATGAAGTGCCCCAGGCTCCTCTCCTATCCCGGGGTGGTAGAGCAGTCTGGGGCAAAAATCGTTGAAAATGACTAAGTCCATAGGTTCCTGGGCAAAAAGTTGGAAAATTGTTATAAAGTTATAAGTTCTTAGGTTAGGGCAAGAAATAAGAAAGAATACCCCTGAAAATTTCTAAGTCCGAAAATGGATCGAAAAATTTCTAAGTTCGAATTTTTGAAAATGGGTCAAAAAATTTCTAAGTTCGAATTTTGAGTAAAAATGACTAAGTCCGAAAATGGATCGAAAATTTTCTAAGTTCGAATTTTTGAAAATGGGGCAAAAATTTCTAAGTTCGAATTTTGAGTAAAAATGACTAAGTCCGAAAATGGATCAAAAATTTTCTAAGTTCAAATTCTGAGTAAAAATGACTAAGTCCGAAAATGGATCGAAAATTTTCTAAGTTCAAATTCTGAGCAAAAATTTCTAAGTTAGAATTCTGAGATTGATTGACGGAAGTAAACATAAGAGAACTGTGGTATATGACCATGGTGCTCTTTAACCCTTAAAGTAAAACGACTTGACAAATATGAGAAGTTCTTTCGAGAGAACTGGTTGGCCCTGAAAAGGGCCGTTTGGTGTGTCCGTTGGAACAAAGCTGTGTTCGGTTGTTAGTTCTTTTTCTTTGGTATGCGTGGTATCTTGAAGTTGTTAATGTTTTTTTCGTGTTTTCCTTGACCGGTGGCAACGGCTATTTGGTGTTTGTCAACTGCTTTCTGCTTTTTGGGTGATTCTGCTGGAACTGTGGTTTTTCGCTTTCTCGATGTTGATTGTTGTGAGGAGGTTGTCTGTGTCTGTTTTACAGCATTTGCTAATGCATTTACTAGTTTATGCAGACTTGTTTTGTCCAAATCAATTTCAATCGGCAACTTTACTGGTGTCGATGTAACTTCCATTTCCAGATAAGTTGACTTCTGGAGCTTGTCAATGGTATGGTTGAGTTGTTGAATACTTGTATCCAGACATTTCAGCTTTGTAAGGTGAAAGTTAAATGTCTGTAATTCGCTCAGGATGTTGTTCATCACACTGTCTTGCTGTGACTTCAGATGTCGAACTTCATTCAAAATGGTGTGAAGTAACGTATTGTCCCCAGTTGGCAGCATAGTTGTTTGTGTTGAATTATCAGGCTGGTAATGGTATTGCTGTGTCTGGTAACTCTCAGGTCCAATGGTATTTGACATCATATCAGATGGTATCTGATTGTCATGAGAGTTGAACTCCTCAGCAAGTAATTCGTCAAAGTTGAGTTCCATGGTTGTTCCGTTCAGCTACAAAGTTGAAATGATAACGCTTACATGAAATGACGTCGTTTTTATACCGCCAAAGAGGATTGAAATAATATCCAATGAAATTAGAGGAATAACGTCCAATGAATTAGTGAAATACTGAAGTAACGTCCAATAGAAGTGTACGTTAGTTTTAAAAACGTGATTGGTTAAATATTTAAATATTGGAATGCGGAGTATAAAAAAGCTTGCAAATCTGAAAATAGTTACAACTTCATAGCAATATGGAACCATTGAGACGGCAGGTTGTTGATTTAATCAACCAAGTCAAGTTGGTCTCTGACCAACTTGAACATCTTAAGAGACAGATGATACCGCCACCACCACCACCACCGCCACCGTCACAGACACCGCTTTTTACCCAAAGCGAGGAATGTTGGGACGACGACGATGAGCCGCCGTTCTACCTAAATGCCGGGCTGGACGCACAGCAGCTAAGGCGACTTGATCGCCGAAGTGCGAGCAAGTGTCCGGCTTGCGGAAAGATTGGAGGCTGTTATCATTGAACAGTCTCCACCCAAACGGCCCTTTTTAGGGCCAACCATATCCCACGAAAAGATTTCCTCTTCAAATTGTCAAATTGTATTACCATATGAGCATCTTATGATGACAAAGAAATGTACCCCTTATAAAATATGCACATGCTTAAAGTGACCCTACATATTTTAACCCCAAAGCCTCTGAAAGTTTTTTTATTTGTTTAAAATATAACATCATATTTTGTGATGATAAAAACTGATTTACCATAAAAACTGAAGATAACTTTTTCAGAATTCACGCATACCGTAATGTTTAAGTATCATCATTCTGATTGGTTGATTTCTTAAATATTTAAGAAGTATCTTAAATATTTAAGAAGTAGGTCAGTAGGTCAGTAGGTCAACACAACTGTATAAAAAGGTATGATTTGATTGTTTTAAATCATATTTCTGAAAATGAAGTCTTTTGTGAAATTTCTTCGCCGACTGTTTTGCAAGTCAAAGCAAAGATTCAACAATGACAGGATCCGGGAGGAGGAAGAGTTGGTGGAGGAAGAGGTGAAGAACCACCGACGGAAAGCACTTTGTGCTTTCTTTGAAAGGCG
The DNA here is from genome assembly GCA_947846245.1 of Cerastoderma edule. Taxonomy (NCBI): domain Eukaryota; kingdom Metazoa; phylum Mollusca; class Bivalvia; order Cardiida; family Cardiidae; genus Cerastoderma; species Cerastoderma edule. Next base: position 3,205,813 of record OX401414.1, read on the forward strand.
AGGGTATGAGTATTATACTCGTACACCCATCGTTAAGATGGGTAACATATACCCGGACCTTTCGGAGTTTATGCCTCCAACTGAAAATGTTGCTTGGAAGGCTAAACTCCAACAACTATATCCTGGTCTAACCTATTTCTAAAACAATAGGGGAAACCACGGAAGCCCTTTTAAGGGCTACACAATGTTTTCGAAAGATTCTTCTTGAAATTGTCAAACTTTCTAAACAAAAATAATAAAAAACAATTGAAATGGTTTACATACTTTTATTTTTTCTTAAACATATGATAACAGTTAAACATATAATAACAGTTAAACATATAATAACAGTTAAACATACAACAAAATTTTTAAAACATTTCTTGGAACAATATTAACTTGAGAGTTCATTACACTTTGATAAATATTTACAATTCTAACTTTTTCTTTTTCTTTGGAATACCAGAACATACACGTCCTTTTCGCTTTTGAGGTTTTGCACTTTCTTTCTTAACAATTAAAGAACACACTTCACCTTTCTTATGCTTTTTTGAATTACAGAAAAAACAGTTTATGTTTGATTTCGATTGTTCTTTCAATTCCTTTTTCGGTTGTTCCTTTTTCGGTTCCTCTTTCGGTTCCTCTTTCGGTTCCTCTTTCGGTTGATCCTCAAATTTGATTTTGTTGTCCTTGTCGACTATTTCCATTTTTTCACTCGAATCCAAAGTTTGTACAGACTGATTGTTGTCTGTTTTGATTTCCACCGTAGTTTGAGTTGATAGAGTTGTTGCAGGTATCCTTTCCGTTGGAATGATGCGTACACTTTTTCTTGTTTTCAAACAATATCTGCTATACTCGTTACAATACGATGTAAATGTTCCAACGAAATCCATGTCCCGATGTTGGGAAAGTTCGTTTTGTGTTGAAAACAAAACTTGATGCGTAACCGGGTTTACGTACACATACGTATAGATTCCAACGCGTTTTGTCTTTTCAGGACAATTACTAGACCAATGTCCGTCGTCGTGACACACGAAGCAAAACTTAGGTCTGCTTTGATGCGGTCTGTAAAGTTCATCAATACCGAGTATGTCGAATTGTCGATATTTGAAAATCTGGTAGATATCCTGGTTGTCCTGGTTGTAAGATGAAAACGCCCCAACATAAACTCCCACATGCTTGATCTCGTAGTCGGTAGGAATGTTGGTAATTTCATACTCGTGCGTATATGAATTAACATATACATAGCATATTTTTGCAGGTTGATAGTTGTTTACAATCTCTGCCATTTTGACAACTTTAATATTACGTCTGTTCTGTAAGAAGAATGAAATGTAAATGTTACATTGTTCCATGTTTGACTTCTATTTATACGATCCGGTTGTTTTTGAATCATGAGCGAGTTTATAAAATGTCTTGATGATATGATCTTTAAACCAATGTTAAACTAGATTTCAAAGTATCAAGATGGTATTTAAAGAGAGTAATTCACCTGTAAAGAAAAAATGGAAACGAATTAAAGTTACGGAAGAAAGTGAATCGGAGAATTATAGCGATGATGACTTTTTTCGCCTAAAAAGAAACCTGTGAAGATGATACAAGACAGTGCTTCAGAAAATGAGTGCACCGATGAAAAATCTGAAATGATGGACATGAAAAAAATGTACGAACTGAAATCTATGACGAACAAACAGTCCCGCAAATTTAGAACGGAATCACATTTATTACATGCAAGTTTTAAAAACTTTGAGGAACTACCTCCCCACCAACTTGAACCATTATTTGATAATGTTACCAAACAAATCAATTCGATGTTACACACCGAACCATCGGATAAAATCAGAATGACGATTAATCACCCAGCTTTGGATATGGGGATTCATATTCCTTTTACAGACGCCGCTCAACTGACTGGAAGTATTATTTTGAATGAAATTGAAAAAGTGCTACAATCCAATGCAGATTTTCGGATGAATGATGGAAACATGACATTTGATGTTACGCATACTCACCCACCACAAGGATATGGTAAAAAAATGTCAAAATCAACAATAGATTCTGCTGTGTTTGCAAAGAAGAAAACATCGTTAGTACAAATTAACAATACCAAAGACAGTATGTGTTTTGCAAGAGCTGTCGTTGTCGGAATGTGTCATGTCAATCGTGAACCTACCGAGGAGTGGAAAAAAAGATGGGTTCAAATTCGAAAATCCGATCGAAATCTTCAGAAAACCGAAGCTGAGAACTTGCTTGAGGAAACAGGTATCTCACCATCAACTCCTTGTGGTCAGGATGAATATAACATTATTCAAACTTATTTGTATGCAAAAGATTATGTTATTAAGGTACATCAACAACATTCATCAGTAGAAATGGTATATTTGCATCCTGGTGTAGAAAACATTAAAACCAAGGTTATACATTTGTATTTTCACCAAAACCATTATGACTATATCACAAATATCAGAGGATTTTTAGGATGTAATCATTATTGTGAATTCTGTGACGTTGCTTACCAAAACAGAGAAAGTCATCTGTGTCCAAATAAATGTAAGGGGTGCTTTGGAAATGTTAAATGTATGTCAAGTGGTAATTCATATGAATGCAACCAATGTCATAGAATATTTTTTAATAAAAGCTGTTTTGACAACCATAAGAGTGTTTATGGAAAACAACACAAGTCCATTTGTCAATTGGTAAAAAATTGTAGGAAATGTGGAAAACAGTTTCAATCTAGAAAAGGAAAACACATTTGTGCAGGAAAGAAAAAGTGTCGCTTTTGCAAACAGATAACAACTCTTGACCATCGTTGTCATATTCAACCTTACGAAAGTAAGACAGAACAATACGTTGATGGTGAAGAAAAGATCAAAAAACCATTGTTCATATTTTTTGACTTTGAATGTAAACAAGATACTGGTGTCCATATTCCAAATTATTGTATTGCTCATAGAGCTTGTGACATATGTATTGATAAACCACTTAATTTTCATTGCACAACATGTAGTGAGTTTTGTGAAGGTAGAGAAGTTATATTTCAAGGAAATAACACTTTACATGAATTTTGTACCTGGCTTTTCGCTGATTGTCACAAAAGTATGACAGCAATTGCACACAATTTCAAAGCTTACGATGGGCAATTCATTTTGAAAAATATTATTCAACAAGGAACAAAACTACCAAAATTAATCATGAATGGAAATAATATTATGAAATTGGAACTAAATGGTGTTTGTTTGATTGATTCATACAATTTCATGAGTTTTGGTTTAGCCAAGTTTCCTGTTACATTTGGACTTGATGAGTTACGAAAGGGTTTTTTTCCGCATTTAGCAAATACGGATGATTTTCAGGATTATATTGGTCCATTTTTGGATAGTTCATATTACATGCCAAATTCTATGTCTCCTGAAGCAAGATCAAACTTTATGCAATGGTATAACGAGCAGGTTACAAATGGTAAAATCTTTGATTTCAAAAAGGAGATGGAAGAATACTGTCGTTCAGATGTAGACATTTTGAGAAGGGGTTGTGGTCAATTCAGAAAGGTTTTCATCAAACATGGAGGAATCGATCCTTTTCTTGAAGCTATAACAATTGCAGATGCCTGCAATAAAGTATGGCGTAGTTCTTATTTGCCAGAAGGTCAAATTGCAATTATTTCCAGCAAAGATTCCTCCAAACGTCGTTTTTCTATCAAGGGAATACGCTGGATTCAAAGTGTTGCAAATGAAAATAATATTTTTATTCAGCATGCGAAAAACGGGGGTGAATATGAAATTGGACCTTATAGTGTAGATGGGTTTCATAAAGAATCCAACACTGTGTATGAGTTTCATGGGGATCTGTATCACGGATGTCCAGTTTGCTATCCAAATCGGTTACAAACAAATCCATTTAATGGGGAAACCATGCAATCTCTGTTTGAAAAAACAATGAATAGGATAGCTTACATTAAACAAAAAGGTTACAATGTTCATGTCATGTGGGAACATGAGTTTGATGCAAAACTCAAAGACAAAGAATACAAAAAATACATTGAATCAATATTTCCACATTGTGATCCAATAGATCCAAGGGAAGGATTATATGGTGGGAGATGTAATGCCATAAAATTATCTCATGATATTGACTCTAAAGATGAAAAAGAAATCAAATACATTGATATCTGTTCACTTTACCCATTTGTGTGTAAATACAAATCATACCCTGTAGGTCATCCCTCGATTTTGACAACAGAAAATATTGACATTGACAATATTCGTCAATATGAAGGTCTCATTAAATGCAAAGTTTTGCCCCCAGCTAATTTGTTGCACCCTGTTTTGCCATTACATTGCAACAACAAAATGATGTTTCCATTGTGTAGAAAATGTGCAGAAGATAGTTTATCTGTTTGTACTCATGAACAAGATGATAGAGCCTTGGTAGGAACTTGGGTGACTCTTGAACTTTTTAAAGCTCTAAATAATGGTTATTGTTTGCTTCATGTCTATGAAATATGGCATTTTGATTCTTTATCGGATCAATTTTTCAAAGGTTATGTTGACAACTTTCTGAAAATTAAGCAAGAGGCTAGTGGTTATCCTGGTTGGTGTCAGTCAGAATCAGACAAAGAAAAATTTATTCTTGACTACAAAAATGCAGAAGGTGTTGAACTTGATGCAAACTTGGTTAAAAAAATCCTGGTAAACGGTCTTTTGCCAAAATTATGCTCAATTGTTTGTGGGGGAAACTGGCTCAACGGGAACTCATGACACAAACTGAATACATTAAAGATCCTGCAAAATACTTTGATTTGATCAACAATCCACAGGTTTTTATCAAGCATGTTGAAATATTTGACAATGAATGCCCATTTGTTTTAGTAAGTTATGAAAATAAGTTAGATCATGTGCAAACTCACAGTACAGCAAATGTTATAGTTGGTTCATACGTAACAGCGTATGCAAGACTTGAGTTATACAGTATTTTAGAAAAATTAGATGATAGGGTTTTGTACTTTGATACTGATAGTTGTATGTACATTCATGATCCAACGCTATGGAATCCACCCATTGTCAATAGTCGATTAGGAAAATGGACTGATGAAGAGCCAGACAATACAATTACAAAGTTTAGAGGGCTAGGACCAAAAAATTATGCCTACCAATTACAAACAAAAGATGGGTCTATTGAAAGCAAATGTAAAGTAAAGGGTATAACATTAGATTACAAAACTAGTCAAATTGTTAATTTTGATACTTTTACAAAATGCATGATGGATCGTACAAATGAAATCAAGGTTACATATGACTGTAGAATAAGAAGATATAAAGATAGAACTGTCAAAAGTGAAGTTCAGACAAAAACATTTAGATCTGTATATACAAAAAGAGTCATTGTCAATAAAGTTGAAACTGTTCCTTATGGACATCAGAGCTTAAGGCGAAAACATATAAAAGCAAAGCGTAGAATGAAAAAAGCATTAAACACTCATTAAAGATGGAAGGAACAGACACGCTTCCATTACCACTTGAATTACGTGAACAGATTTACAAAGAATTCGTTCATCTGCATGTTTTAAAAGACAAGATAAAGAAAGAGATTCAATACGGCTGTCTTGCATTTTGGATACAACGTTTTCACAATGGATGTAAAAAAGGAGAATCGTCTTTGAAGATGTATAATATTCAATACTACATCAATTTATTGATAAGGGATATGCGGTTCCATAATAGTGTAGCATTTGGACTTATTACACAACTTTACATTGAACCGGGGCTGCAAAGACGAGATACATCTAGATGGATATTTCAAACCTACTTGGAAAATGAAACTATAACAGAACAATTTCTCAACACGCTTTCACAAAAAGCCGAGTTGTTTAACTTTTATGTACGATATGCGGCAAATCCTGTGGAAAGTGACGATTCGTTACACCCATGCATAGCTGTGAAAGGATATATCATTTTTGATCAAGATGTTTCAGAAAAAGAAGTGCATTCACATTTGTTTACAAAGAACTTGTACAGGATGGAAAGACAAGTCCGATTCTACTTTTTCGATCATCAGTATCCACGGGAAATAGGAAATTTTGAACTGTATAGAGCGATTATTGAACGTGAATACAAAATAGAAAATGTGTTTCACTGTGTTTATGATTTTTAATCAACTGTTTAAAATACTTGTATAAAAATGCTTGTATAAAAATACTTGTATAAAAATGTTTGTATAACAATGCTTGTATAAAAATGTTTGTATGGGATAAAATTTACTAAATGTTGCATTTGTTGTCATTTTACATTTATCCTTTGAAGAGACAAGTTAATCCAAGAAATGGATATCCAATCCCTTTTGTTTCAACACCCCTGTAACATTTACATAAGCGGGCCTAGTGGATGTGGGAAAACAGAATTTGTCCGTAAACTTATTGACTATCGTGAAGATTTATTCAATATTGTACCAGAAAAAGTGGTATGGTGTTACAAAGAATGGCAACCTGCTTACAATTTAATGAAAGAATCATTCAACTTCATAAAATTTATCGATGGTATTCCCGAGGATGAAAATGAAATTGTTAGCGATCCCAGCATTTCACATTTAATTGTATTTGACGATATGCTCGGGGACAAGGACGAAGAAAAAATCAAGTTATGGTTTACAAGAAAAGGACATCATCGTAATGCAAGTGTTATTTACATAACTCAGAACATGTTTCAACAATCGAAGTCAAGTAGAACTATAAGTTTAAATGCACGATACATGATTGTGTTTAGAAATGAAAGAGATAATAATCAAATTAAAACACTTGCAAATCAAATGCAAACCCCACATTTGATTCCAGCTTATAATGATGCAACGTCTAAAGACCATGGATATCTTGTCATTGACTTTCATGCCAGAACAAAACGAGAATTACGACTTCGTACAGATATTTTTCATCGGTGGTATTCACAAAATGAGGATCAAGGACCTATTATTTATTCACCAGTATAAAACTGTATGCATATGAAAATCAATTGTCATTTTTTATGATACGGTCTAAGGAGATACACAATCAGAGATGGCTTTACCAAATACCTCATCGTCGATTTTACATGCATTGCAAAATTTAAGTCAGGAAACAAATAAACATGCAAGAGAAGCGTTGTTAAAATTAGGGTTTAAAGAAATGCTGAAATGGTTTACATTAGCGGCAAAGAAAATTACAGATGGTAAAATCAAATTACCGAAACAAACCGCTAGTTACATGTTAAAACATAAAGACGACGTAAAAAAGTTATCGGATCCTATGATAAATGACGATGAAAAACGCAAAATTATTTTAAAACCTGGTGGCGGGGGTTTTTTAGGAGGTGTTATTATAAGAAGTTTAATACGTTGGAATGGTGTAAAAACTGCAAGAACTTTTTCAAAACAACCTAGACAATCAAAAAAGAAAAATACCCCGAAAAGAAAGACAAGTACCCCGAAAAGAAAGACAAGTACCCCTAAAAGAAAGAAAAATACCCCAAAAAGAAAGAAAAATACCCCGAAAAGAAAACAAACAATTAAAGTTAATGAAACTTTTATTACACAAAGAAGAAGATCTGCGCCCAAAACACCCATAAAATCTCCTATGAATTCTAAAAAACAAGCAATGGTACATAGACTACACAATATTGGATCTAAATATATTCGATATATGACTCCTCGTAAATTGCATTTTCAAGACATCCCGTCAACATCGTTATCGCCAAGATCTCAGGATGAATATAATGTTGGTAAAAGAGAATTGAACCAGCTTAGACAGGATGCCAAACAATATGTTAAGTCAAAAGAAAAACCAAAGAGTCCAGAGTATACTGCAGTTCGTTTATCTCCAAGAAGTGTACAGGCCAATTTTGCCCGTTTTTCGCCATTGAATAATCCGAACTTATCGGAACCTGCACGAATTGCACTTACTGCATTGCAATCACAATTTTTATAAAACATTTTATAAAACATTTTATAAAAACATTTTATAAAACATTTTATAAAAGAAGGATGTCTTTACATTAAGAATATCAGTTTGTTTTAGACAGTTAAAGAGTCAACATGGTAAAGAAAACACCACTTATTAAAAAACACGGTCCAATGGTTATGGCTATGCTACAATCTACACCAAAAATAAGAAAAAAACTTATAAAGGAAGCAAAATCGCCAGTCATAAAATGTGTAGCAGAATGTTGTCACAATGTTTTAAAAGGACATGTTCCTTTGACAGAAGCTCAAAAGAAGAAATTGCATTCAAAGCGACAACATCTTAGAAGTTTAGCATCAAAATCAGTTTCTATTCAAAAGAAGATTTGTATTTTAAATCAAAAAGGAGGATTTCTACCACTTCTTTTAGGTCCATTATTGCCTTTATTAACAAAAGTTGTAGTCGGAGGTATTGGTGGTGCAATCAAATCCTTGTAAAAAATGTCTGTCAGAAAAATGGTGGTTGTTCCTGTACAATTATTAGAAGAGATTAAAAGAATTAAAGCGGAACAAATGCATAACCCACGTTTGCCACCAAATCCCCAAGTTACAGATGTGGCACAACAACAAAGCAAAATGAATACTATTTTGGAAAACTCTGCATTATCGGAAACGGAAAAGGCTCAAAGGTATGGTGAAACTTTGTTTAAGTTACAAAACTCACTCGAAAAAGTTAAAGTGCCCGCAAATATTATACCAGCAGATAGTACCCATAAGCAAAACGTAGTATCTGATACAATGCAAGATCGTATTTTGCAAAGTGTACCCAAAACAATGCAAAGAAAAGCAGGATTGCTTTTAAATATGTTGAAATATAACGACAATTTATCTTGGAATAATCAAGGGGTTGTAACATATAAAGGAACACAAATTCCTGGATCTAATATAATAGATCTTATAAATGATACATTGCGCCAAAGAAAAGGTATTGAACCGAAAGGCTGGGAAACATTTTCAAAGGCTTTAAATGAAACAAATGTTCCACAAGAAGTTGTTGGAAATGTTGTTAGATGGAAATGGATGCACAAACACGATCACACAAATAGTGATAGTGATAACGAAATAACTTTTAGGACCCCGAAAATGAGTACCCCAAAAATGAGTACACCAAAAACATCTAAACGACTTAAATCTTTAAGTAAAGTCCACAAAGCATCGCCGTACTCAGACCCCGTTGAAAAAGAACGTTTAAAAGATTATTATACCCAAGAATTATTGACCCCTCCATCGACTGTTAAAAAATCAACTATAAAGAAACAAAACGTTGGGTCAAACCGTCAAAGATGGGAGGCTTGGTAAAAGGACAACATCGTAAATTAAGTTCTTTATTGAACAAGTTGTACTATGACCCAAAAAGTAAAACAGCATTTTCTAGCCCAAGATATTTGTATCAAAAAGCAAAAGCAACTTTAAAAAAGATAAAGTATAAAGACGTTAAAGAATGGTTGGAAGGTGAAACAACCTACACGTTGCATAAACCCATTCGTAGAAAATTTAAAAGACGAAAGACTGTTGTGGGAGGTATTGATTATCAATGGCAAGCAGATTTAGCCGATATGCAGAAAATGTCAAAACAAAATAATAATAACAGATATTTACTTTGTGTCATTGATGTATTTTCAAAATATGCTTGGGTTGTACCTATTCAAAATAAAACGGGTAAAACTTTAATTATTGCATTTCAGTCAATTTTGAAAAAGTCAAAACGAAAACCTTTGTCTTTACAAACTGATAAAGGATCAGAATTTAAGAACAGAGAATTTCAACATTTTTTGAAAAAGAATCAAATTCATTTTTTTACAACTGATAATCCAGAAACAAAAGCAAGCATTGTCGAAAGATTTCAAAGAACTTTGAAAACTCGCATGTGGAAATATTTTACTCATAACAAAACACGACGTTATGTCGATGTACTTAACCAGTTAGTTAATAATTACAATACAACTTTTCACAGAAGTATTCAAACTTCCCCAGACTCGGTAAAACCATGCCATGAAGCTAAGATTTCTGAGATATTGTATTCTCCAAAGAAAAAAGAGTTAAAGAAAAAAGATTTAAAACCAAAGTTTAGAGTAAAAGATAAAGTACGGATTAATAAAACAAAACATACGTTTGATAAAGGTTATTTACCAAACTGGACACAAGAAATATTTGAAATAACCCATGTAAATAAAACATTACCAATAACTTACAAGTTAAAGGATTTAAATAATGAACAGATTATGGGGACATTTTATGGTGAGGAGTTACAACTTATAAAAGATAATGAAATCTATGAAATTGAATCAGTGCTTGATAAACGTACAAGACGTGAAGGAAAGCGTTTTGTTAAAGAAATAAAAGTAAATTGGAAAGGTTATCCTAAAAAATTTCAAAGTTGGATTCCCGAATCATATGTTGTTTGAAACTTTTGACGAATTCTTTACAGAAAAGATATATAAAAACAGACTACATCTACCATGCATTCTCAGTGTAATATTGAGTCTGGTACCGAAAGTATTAATAGTGGCAAAGTTACCCAATATACATGTTGCGGAAATCGTGTTCCTAAAAATCAGTTTACTTTTGTTTCACAAATTATTGTAATTTATGCAATCATCGCAACATCAATAGTCCATTTAAGTATTCAAAGTGACAATCGAGAATTGTGGTTAATTTTACTAAGCAGCTCATTAGGTTATATTTTACCATCCCCAGGACTTAAGTTTAATAAACAAAACAAACAGTTTGATTTTCCCGATGGCAAACATGAGTTCGTTTTATCTAACTCTTCCAAGTGACAGTTCTTTAAACATGTATCCTGACAACACACAATGTTGTTACAAAGTTAAGTTACCAAAAACAATTCATCTTGAAAAAGAAATGTGGGAAGTTGGATTGTCTCAGTTAATAACTCCTTCACAATTTTTGAATATATCTGAACAAGAAGCAGATTTTCAAATCATTACAGCCAATGTAGATTTATATAAGTTAATAGAAAAAAGTGATAAGAAAAAAGATCTGTCAATAAATGTTATTGAGAAAAACAAAACCTCAGGCAAACCAAGTAAATGGGGTATACGTTTTAAGTTTCAACCAGGATCTTACAATAGTCCTGCACACGTGTTAGGTGTAATGAATGAGGTGTTACAAAACTGTATAGGAGATGAACTTGCTTCAAAAAACATAACATTTCAAATTGGTTAGGCTGAGGAATTTAAGCGACCTAAGTTTGGATTCAATAATATAGGTCGTACAGGAGTAAAGTTTCACCCTTTTCTGTTTTTAAAATTGGGCGGTGATCCAAAATTCATGGGAGATACATTATATCCAGGACATAACATTATGCAAATGTTTAAATACAGTCCAAATTTAGATGCAGGATATAACCATTTATACATTTACTCAGATATTGTAGAATATAATGTTATTGGGGACACCCTAGCACCAATACTTCGTGTAACCCCCTTTAAAACATCTAATGCTCACGAAAATGTGCATGGTAGCCAGCACATTAACCATGAAATAACAAATGTTCAATACATTCCAGTTTCAAAATCAGAGTTTGATACAATTAACATTCAAATAACTGGTGATGCAGGTATTCCTGTTCAGTTTGTAGTTGGCAAGACAATCGTTAAGTTACATTTTCGACGGAACAAAGAAAAATAAATAAAACGTTTTCGTTAAAACAGTTTTCACTACCGAATAAAAAGTTTTCACAAAAAACTTTTGTAGAAAAAACATTTTAGAAAAAATAAAAAAACATTTTTGAAAAAACATTTTACCAAAAAACATTTTAGAAAAAATAAAAAAACATTTTGTAGAAAAAACATTTTAGAAAAAATAAAAAAACATTTTTGAAAAAACATTTTACCAAAAAACATTTTAGAAAAAATAAAAAACATTTTTAGAAAAAACTTTGGGGAAAAATAAAAAACATTTTAGAAAAAACATTTGAGAAAAAACATTTGAGAAAAAATAAAAAACATGATTCCAGTTTATCGAGGTGTGCAACATCAATATGGTTATGGCTTAGGTTCTTTATTCAAAGCTGCATTAAGAACTGTAACACCACTTGTAAAGACAGGTTTGCATGCATTAAAGAAAGAAGGTATTAAACAAGGAATAGGTGCAGCCCAAGATATTTTTTTACATGGTAAAAAACCAAAAAATGTTTTACTATCGCGTGCAAAAGAAACTGCAAGAGCTGTTGGTGAAACTTTGCTTCAAAAACCAAAGATAAATAAAAGAAAACCTCAAAAACGATCTCAGTTACAATCTACATCTCGAAGGAGAAGGATCATTTCAAAGAAACGTCGTACAAATCAAAGACACTTAGATATATTTGATTAAGGATGATGCAAAACGGGTCATGCGAATGCAGTAAATCTGAGTTAGATGTGGTTTCTGTTCCACCCACAATGACATCTATGCAAGAAAGTCAATGGATTGAACATTTTCCTGTAGCACCGTTAGCTAATTATGCCCCGATCGAATTCAACATTCCACCTCAAACAGAGTATTGGACAGACCTGTCCCAGTCATATTTGTATGTAAGGTTTAAAATAACAAGAGCCGATGGCACTAATTTGCATGACGATGACAACATTGCACCAGTTAATAATTTTTTGCATAGCATGTTTAACAGTATCGATTTGTACTTAAACAACAAACTGATAACCAGTAATTTAGACACATATCCATACAAAGCATACTTTGAAAATCTTCTGTCGTACAGCAAAGATAGTAAATTAACACATTTAAATGCTGGTGATCTCTGGGTAAACGATACTGCCGGTCATTTTAACGCTTTAGCCATTGATGGAACTAATGCAGGGCTTGTATTAAGGTTTAATCAAATATCCCAAAGTAAAACCTGTGAATTACTTGGCAGACTACATCTCGATATATTTCAACAAGAGAAATATTTACCAAATGGGGTTGAAATTCGTCTAAGATTAAACAGAGCTCCTTTAAACTTTTGTTTAACTGGGGGAGCTGGTGCAGTCCCTGCAAAATTGGTACTTGAGAAAGTTAGTCTTAATGTTAGAAATGTTGAGTTACTTCCAGTTATTGCAAATGGTCTTAATCAAGCAATTGCTCAAAATCACATGAAAATTCCACTACGACGAGTGGAAGTAAAAACATTTACTATTGGAAATGGTTTACAGTCAAAAGTAGAAGATCGTTTATTTCAAGGACAACTTCCAAAACGTATTTTTATTGCAATGGTAACAAATGCTGCTTTTAATGGTGCCTACAATACTAATCCATTTTATTTCGGACACTTTAACCTTTCAAAGTTGGATGTTTCTTGTAATGGACATAGTATTCACAATCGACCATTTGAACCTGACTTTGAGAACAACTTATTTCTCAAATCATACATGTCAATGTATCAAACAGTTTCGGCGTTAGGACTTAACAAATCATTTGACATTCCTAAAGAAGATTACGCAAATGGTTATTGTATCTGGGGATATGATCTCACACCTGATCAAGGAAGTGAAGGGGACATCTCCATCCTATAAGAACTGGAAATCTAAGGATAGAACTTCAGTTTGCACAAGCCCTTGCTCAAGTCATCAACGTTCTTGTCTTTGCGGAGTTTGATAATCAAATTGAAATTAACAGTTTAAGAGAGATCATCACAGATTATTAACAAGATGTTGGGGCATGAATACGCTATACGTTTACGAGACAGAGCTGAGGCCGTGAAATATCCATCTAAAAGTCAAAACGTTCGAAGACTGGATATTTGTTCATCCTTTGATAAACATATGGTGGATGAGTTACAGAACTTAATCATTGAGGAAGTGCATAATCAGTGTCCAGGATGTCAGATAGATCACCCTAGTCAGCTACAACATCCTATGTGTATGTTCATGGATCGTTACGAACAAACAAACATACTCATACATGAAGCTATGATGAACTTAAACCCCTACAAAGTTATGGAGAAGTGGTATCCAGACTTACAAGAACTACAATTAAACGATTGTGAAATTGTAGAAGCCTACACATTATGGCAGAGTATAAAGACAAATGTACTTTGCGGGTTTAACGATATGTGGTTGGATAATTGGCGTGAAAAGGTGCAACATTCGTGGAAAAACTAAAAACAACGTTATCAAATATGTATGGTTATGAAATACAACATATATTGGACTGTGGTGTATGGATTAAAAATCTAAATGCTGAAGTGGTTTCAAAAGATAAACTACCGGAACAAAAACCGTACCATATCAAAGCTTATATCGTTAACACAGATCCTTCTACTGAAGAAGGCGAACATTGGGTTGCCGTGATATTCAACGCAAACAACGATATCTTTTACTTTGATTCGTACGGATTCCCACCAATGGAGAAGGAAGTACTTAACTTTATTCAGGACCATACAACAAGATGGACTTTCAATAAACAGACTCTACAGAGTTTACTTGGTCAAACATGTGGAGCCTACTGTATATTCGCTCTAACCACTGCTTCACAGGGATCAAACCTACCAAAATGTTTGCAGAAAACGTTTTATACAATCAACCATCATAGAAACGATCAGTTTATAAAGACATGGCTTTATCAGAATTATGGAACTTTATGCACAAAATCTCTAAAACTGTAATTTAATTTACTTTTACTTGTATATAGTTCATATGTTACTGTTCTTACAAAGTTAATTAAAAGTTTACTGTTCAATATAATACATGATTTTGTCTTTTATTGTTATACCCTCATACAAGATGTGTTACGTTTACCCATTCCTTAATCTTATACCTATATTACTAAGTATGAGAATTTCTGTATCAGGGTTCTCAATAACCCCTTTTCAGTTATCCCCGCCAATAACTTTCCCTATTCCCTGTAACCAACGTGCACTTCCATTGGACGTTACTTACACCAAATCTTATTGGACATTACTTCAGTGTTCCATTAATTTCATTGGACGTTAACCCGCTTTAACAGTATAAAAGCAACGTCATTTGAGGTTTACGCTGTTATTTTACTCCTACTGCTAACATGGATCAGTTACGGAACGCAATCCTAAAAGTCTCCGAGGATCTAAACACCCTGCAGAGAGGGTTAATTGACATGTGGGCAATTATCCATCAAAGGTCACAGGAGGACGATGTGCGAATTGTTAAAGTAGTGTACCGACGGACTGTGGAGTGGCGACAACACGGAAACATAGTGTCATCCTATAGCCGTCATCGAAGATGTCCGGTGTGTGGGGCAAATTTTGGATGCTCACACCTTTAAGCCACTCCATTCCAGCGTACACACCAAACGGCCCTTTTCAGGGCCAACCAGTTCTCTCGAAAGAACTTCTCATATTTGTCAAGTCATTTAACTTTAAGGGTTAAAGAGCACCATGGTCATATACCACAGTTCTCTTATGTTTACTTCCGTCAATCAATCTCAGAATTCTAACTTAGAAATTTTTGCTCAGAATTTGAACTTAGAAAATTTTCGATCCATTTTCGGACTTAGTCATTTTTACTCAAAATTCGAACTTAGAAAATTTTCGATCCATTTTCGGACTTAGTCATTTTTACTCAAAATTCGAACTTAGAAATTTTTGCCCCATTTTCAAAAATTCGAACTTAGAAAATTTTCGATCCATTTTCGGACTTAGAAATTTTCAGGGGTATTCTTTCTTATTTCTTGCCCTAACCTAAAAACTTATAACTTTTACCCAGAAACCTACAATTTTTCCAACTTTTTGCCCAGGAACCTACGGACTTAGTCATTTTTCAACGATTTCTGTTCCAGACTGCTCTACCACCCCAGAATAGGAGAGGACCCTGGAACACCGGTCTGTTCCAGGGTCCTCTCCTTTACTACTGTCAACATTATTTCAGTTATGTTGCGATGCACGAATCTAAACCATGGAGGAAGAACATGCAGTGATTTACTACAAAGGTGCTGAGAGTGTGCAAGCATACTCACTAACATTCGTTTTAGACCATTCCAACTTCCGACATCGGGTAAATGGTTCATATGAATGAGATCATTAATTTTGTCGATTGATCAAAGTATAACAAAAAACAAGAATTGTTCTTGATTTTTATTCCATCTATAAAGCAATTTAAGTCTTTTTTGGCAGAACTGGCAACACAGTTTGCCTTCTGTCATATAAAATTTAACATAATATGCCAATGACTATCATGCAGATTATACAACAAAACAAACCAAATTGCAAGCAAACATAAATGAAAACAATAGTTGATAACACTTTTCAAAATCGTTTTGGCTTTATATTGCGTCAACATTTCAATGTAGGAAGAACCCGAACTTAACTGCACTTAAGGGCTTGTCAAGTCGAGTAGAACCACCTGCACTCCGTAAGACAATCGGGAGACGACCTCCAATGAAAATGACAATGCCGCCACCGGGATTTGAACCTAGTCGGACAGGAGCTTTTTGCTTTAAGGTCCTGTACTTTTACCACTTGGCCACGAAGGTTGCCACTTATATAAATGTGATTCCATCGTTGCCATGTTTAATACAATCTATCAAAGATGGTAACTAACATACTTTTACTTTTAATTATTATGGTTTATCCAAAAGACGGTATTGATTTCGAATAAATAAACTTGCAAAGGTATTTCTCTAGCCGATAACAAATATTGATAAAAGATATCTAGCTCATGTGAAAACATGAACTTTTCTATATCTATTTGTTTTAAAACAATCCCGATGGTAGTGAAGGAGATGCCGACTAACAATTCAAACTGTGACGCTGATACCCTGGATGTTGTTTGTATGCCTTATCATTAATTTTAACTTATCTATTTTACATCGATTGTGACAGAATCTTGAAAGTTATCATATTCACTCTCGATTACCGCTTCCTGGACACTTCACCAGTACTCGCGCCGATTCGTGGGTTAGACCCTCGCCTAACAGGGATCGAACCCGGTACTGTTGATACAAGAGGCCGACGCAGTACCACATCACCAATGTCATTCAACAGTCGATTAAAAAGTTCCTGCCTTCGGTAGATAAATATCAATTCCCTCATATTGTATTTTGTAACTGGTTCAAATTAAAACAATAACTGACGACAATCTTAAACTTAAATTGTATACGTTAAAGATCCTGGACGTCAAACACGAAATATTTATAGGTAAAAAGTAGAATTTGATTATGGTATTCAGCTATCCTTCTAACAAATGATCATTAAAAAAATCGCCGAAATCGCGGTATAAATGAAGATATAAACGGAAAAACCCCACGGCCTCGACTTTTGTATGTTACTACAGCTATATCAATCGGAACTACTGGGGTATTTCCGTGAGCTGTGAAATACACCTCGGATATAAGTGTAGGGTTACAATTTTTCGGGTAAATTGGCATCCGACAATTAACACATTTTCTAAGCGTGCACGTTAAGTAGTTCAATGTGTATGGAAGTGTTAGACATCCTTTTTAATCATTTTTTATCAGTGACTCATACCAAATGGCTAAAATTGTTGTTGTTACATGTATAGTTGTTTCCTCAATCAACTTTAACGACTTTTTAGATTTCACATTTAAGATCTACTTTTAAAAACGAAATAAAAGTGACGTTATACTCGCGGGAAACAATATGGCGTCATTATTTCAGAGGTGTTTTCATTTGATAAACCCGATGTGTTCACATTGCATCTATATGGTATTAGTTACGTCACGTGGGCTGTCAAGTGCCTGTCACGTGACGACGTACACCTAACTTAGGAGATACTAGCGTCAGCGTCCATTTTTGTTTTCAGCGTGTAGTCTTAGTATCACGTGAGCGTCACGTGACCGGTTGTTTATAGCTTGACGCTATATCTAGATCATGTCGGATTTCCCTCGGATTTTATAAAATGAAAAATGTAAAAATTCATTTTATATGCTATTGGTTTCTCTGCTGAAATTAATCTTTGTTCCTTTATTTTTGAAAGATAAAAAAAATAATCCTATGACGCACAGGCGACTTTAATTTCAAAGTGGTTGGCAACTCGAATAGTGGCAAATCTATAGTTGTTTGTGTCGTGGACTCACTATTTAACAGTGATTAACTCTTTCACCGCGGGGTATCTTTTGGCGCTGTTTCCAAGCTATCCCTGATACATTTCATGAGATCATGTGTTATGATACTCGAAAATTAGCAATGTACATCGATGACAGAAAAGAAAAAGAAAAGAAAATCCCAGTTTGGGCTTTGTCAATTTTCATATTAGAACCATGATAATTTGTCAGTCAAATGGGAGACTACATCGAAAATGCACTCATGGGGATTTGAACCCGCACGATGAAGGGCTATGTGGTGTCAACTCCTATGATCTAACCACTATTCCTATGAGGTCCATTCTAATCCGAATGGAAACTAAAACAGATGACAATCAAATTTATGAATTACATTTACATATGCTATACTTGAAAGAAAACACTACGACTAATTGTGAACTATTCATCACTGGCAAGTTTAAAGACAAGTTCATGTTCAAAGCACCCATTGGGTATCAAACAAAGACAAAAAATAAGTTTCATCGATGGACTGATTCAAAACGCCGTATTTTTTACCAATCAGAAAGCCACTTCTTATTCACAGCACCACATTTCCGTAACCTTTGCTTCACAAGCAATAACACACAAAGGAGAATTTGACATATTCTGAAGTGCAGGGAAGTTAAAGTTAAATTCCATTTTGTTCTTATACAGCTGTCTGAGAAACGTAAAGTATAGTAATTATATGGCTTTTTAAAGTCAAAAATAATCCTTAAAAAAGCGACTTCTTTATCACAGCTGTACAAAGACAAAGCAACATGGATGAAAGCAGAACATCATGCGACAACATGCAATTTCACATAGACGCTTACACCGGGTTATTGCGAGCTTTCCAAATCAGCGGATCCGTTTTGCACGTCTGTATATCTTTAAGGACGGTGGCTATTGGTGCTGGCAAACATCGTGAAAATTTGATCTGGAAGAAAATGATTCATTTTATAACTCATACACGATATAAAGCACCTGGAGGTATATTACTATAAGAACTTTCGTAATAGTGGAACTATCAAATAATATCACCTTATGGTCTTCGATATCTTAAGTGTGTTTGGTTTAGTACATTATGTCGGGTTCCATTGGTTTGTTTTGTGTAAGGGGTTTTTCATAGTGTCAACAGTTTTTAGTTAAATTGCAATACATAGTGTAACGTTCGTTGAACGTTCATGCAAATTAGGAAACCTAATGCATTGTTTGAGAGAACATGCTGGTATATATATAGACAACACAACCGCTCAGTGTACGACAGTGTTTTTCACAGATCGGATGTGTCTGTGGCTTTGAGAGATTCATTTGCTCGGTTCGTTACATTGGTGGCAGCGGTGGGATGAAGACCTATTTTAGCGGAGTTGCCTTTCCCATGTATTTCCCACGGTACAAGAATCCGGACGAGTCTTCTCGGAGGTGGGAGTTATGTAACGTTCGTTGAACGTCAATGCAAATGAGGAAACCTAATACATTGTTTGAGAGAACATGCTGGTATATATATATATATATAGACAACACAACCGCTCAGTGTACGACCGTATTTTTCACTGATCGGATGTGTTTGTGTCTTTGAGAGGTATATTTGCTCGGTTCGTTAGAATAGCTCATAATCAATGGAAAAAACTTCCGATCAGTCATGCTTACCTGAAATACACATCCTGGTGGTTTTATGTTTGTTTTATATGAAATATAACACCGCCGTGTAAAACATGTTTCAGTTAATTTATGGCGTTTTCAGATTGCTCCAGAACTACGCAATGCTAAGAAAGTCCCAGTGCTGCTAGCTAGGTTTAAAACCCAGGATCCCCATGTCAAAAGTCCGAAACATAAGCCACTGGGCCATGCGTGATCTTCTGACGCCGTGATATGGACCCATGCGGTGGACAAGGGGGTCATCGAAAACAGAGGCTCCTTCTCTATACATGCAAGCACATGTTTACCTTGATGTTTAAACACACAGAACAGACTTACCTCTCGCACTGTTCCTTGAAAGCTCGTAGTATCCGGTTGGTTTTCGCATTTAGCAAAACGCAATCCCCCAGCACTTATATCAATTTTCCCTGAAAATCAAAAGTGCGAAAGGTGAAAGGCGTCCAATCAATAATAGTGTCTAGAGTTGATGATAAACTTGCAGTGCAAAATAGCCTTATCGTTTTCCACAACTTTAGATCATGCTGTACTCTAAGCCATATCTCATTATCGACTTCCGAAGTTTTTGTCTCAAAGTTGTGGACCTGATTGGCTTGGTGAATAAAGTGTGATGCAAAGAAGAATGATCTACAAACTACTATGATAAACTTTGTAAAACTGCTTACAAATATGCACCATTACCATTGAAGAAATGTGTTGTTTGAAAAATGTCTGAACCAATTCTTTTTCAAACATAGGAAATATTAAATGTCTAGATTTGTTAGTAAATTGATGCATCCTCGAGAATACTTTACATGACTAATGTTTTAGACTGGCAGAAGAAAAACTAAATATGGGATAAGGGAACGACCAAATCCAACTTGTGGCTAGACCCTTTTGCCATTACCTTTATGTTTGTAATTCACTGTAACACATTTTGGCAATAGAACATGTTTAAAGCAAACTAATAGTTATACAATTATTGCAATTGACGCAACTGTTTACACCGTGCTGGTCCACTGGTCATGAATTTATTACCTTTTGCTTAGATGCATATCAAAATGTTTTTTTTTAAAACGTCAATAACAATCAAGCAAAAAACATGACAACTGTACCTTTAAACTTCCTAAAATCGTTGATAACATTAAGATGTTTCCCGGTCTGAACAGTTTGGGCACACGTATCATTAGTTTGGATCTCTAAAATCATAAGGTCAGAATACATTCACAGACTCCCATGTTTTTGCAAGTCCGACTTAAGTTATGTTATCAAATCCTCTGAAAATGCGCTGTGGCAAACTGGGAAGTTGTTTCGTACAATGTACAATTATAGGGTTAAACTTCATGTCAACATTACATCAATTATTTCACGGTTTTCCTGGATCTCACCAGTACAAGGCAGGGATCTGCAGTGCTTTCTATCAAAGGTTCTTGTTACTTTAATATCACCCTCTGTCTATTTAAATGCCAAAATCTCCAAATGCAATTCACTGTACTAAATGTGATGCATCTTCTGGCCTTCACATGGAGGAAATGAAAACGGGAAGAGCGTGGCTATATATCTGTAGAAGACAACATAGTCTGGTGGAAGGTTATAATTACGATTGCCTATCAAGATTCATAAATAGTGCATTAAAACTTAAAATGTGTTCAACATATTTAATTCTTGTGTTTATTTAGTATGGTAATTTAACAACGGAATGAGATAAAATTTTAAACTTTGTAATTAAAAATTATTAAAAGAAGTTGTCCACTTACCATACGGAGTAAACAATAGGATACTGTAATATATGTTTCGTAAACTAACAACGAAATGAAAAGACATTTTTAAAATCTATTGTGAAATTGAAATTTTATGAATGGAACTTACCATACAAAAATACAATTGGAATCCATCCTAATGTATGTTTCGTATGATAAGTTAAAGACTAAATTAAAAGAAATAAAAACTTTCTTAAAAGACTGGAATTCATTGGAAAATACCATACCTTCAGCAAGCTGCTGTAACGCCAGGACATTACCATCGTAAATAACCCGGTAGGTGTAGGTCATGTGAAACTGAAAGTGGAAAAACACAAACAATTGTATGTTTGAGATCAGCTAGTAGAGTTTACATAGTTTCTTTGCTTATTTTTTATCGCTTCAACAGAATATCAGTTATACTGCGAAGCCCAGTTCATAATGGATGGATAAAGTCCACAAGCTTAACTTTCCCTCGGTTTGGTAAAGCCATCATCATTCCTGAATCATCCGGTGGAACTTCTTCTAATTAAAACACAAATTAATGTTGAGAGGGACTATGTAATATTAAGTTTTATAATCGACCAACTCGGCAAAAGATGCTTTTTATGGGCCCGACGTACATTCTGTCATAACCATGAAATACAAATAGTTCCTTTTGGAGGTATAATAAAAACCACAATTTTCGCCTTTTTCACGGCAGGTTTATACATATTGTTTAATATCTTTTAAAAAAGAAACCGCTTAAAAACATCTTGATATCAAAACGAATAACTCAAACTAACCAGGGATGGGTTAACTTCGCCAGACAAATATGGGCTATCAGTTTAACTTTTAACAAACCTATAGATCAAAATACCAAACAAAACGTCGTTTGAAAGAAACCTACCATTAATGGAGTATTATTATTTTATATGATAAAGCTCTTTAAAGAAACCTACCATTAATGGAGTATTATTATTTTATATGATAAAGCTCTTTAAAGAAACCTACCATTAATGGAGTATTATCATTTTATATGATAAAGCCCTTTAAAGAAACCTACCATTAATGGAGTATTATTATTTTATATGATAAAGCTCTTTAAAGAAACCTACCATTAATGGAGTATTATCATTTTATATGATAAAGCCCTTTAAAGAAACCTACCATTAATGGAGTATTATTATTTTATATGATAAAGCCCTTTAAAGAAACCTACCATGAATGGTGTGTCGATTTCGACCATGTCCTGTGAATCGGAAGACTGGGCCTGTAGTTTAAATATCCCGCTGTCGTTAGAGAACCGCATAAGGCCCAACTCTAAAGTCGGTAAACCACCAACCAAAGCTGTACCATCTGAAATGAACAAATAAACTATTTATACTCTTTGGGAAATTATGTGACGTTACAAAACCTCTTTAGGAAATTACGTGACCAACTGCATACATTACTTGTACCGAGTTAAGGACCCGACATAGACGAATTCTTTGCCTGCATTACTTTTCATTTAAACGTCTTTAATTACCATAAAACTTAACAAAACAAACATAGACACTCAACAATACAAATGCGTTATTAAGATTTGGCGAAAGCGTTTGGACATGTGTTCTTCCAACTTAGATTCGACAATGCCTTTGATTGATTTAAATCAATGCTACATTTAGTCGTCATCGTCATCATCGTTCATTTATTCAGTTATGGTTGGAAACCATTTAGTGACTTCGATATAATGCAGTGCGTGACTGGCGAGGAAGACAAAATATCGAATGGCCGCCCCAATCTGACTGGAAAATTGTTGTAAACGGCTTTTAAACATCAAAACAACTCGATATGTCTTTTTTTACAGCCACTAGTTCTATTCTGAGACGTACAACTTGCATTGTGGTTTTTGAATTTCCTGAATTCTGATAAATAATTCGGAGCATTTATTCTGGCCATTTATTCTTATATCTATGGCTAAGAAAACATTAGTAGCATGGATGTGTAACCTGGCCGCCACAGTATAACTGATGTTCTGTTGAAAATGGCGATAAATCTACAGCTTAATTTATCCTTCACTCAGAAATGAGTTGTCGAATTTCAAAAATTGGTAAGAGATAATACCTTATTGATAATGCCTTATTTTTTACAATTCGTACATAGAGTATTATTCTAAGTGGTATGTTGAATCATGTCCATTATAGGTTGTGTGTAATCTTAAATTTGAGACATGCATTTCTGAATATATATGTCTGCTATGGACAATTCGTCGTTTTAATCCATTATATCATATTTTTAACAAAATCAACAAAACTAACATCAACAGCTGGTTCATTGACTTTCGTATTGGTTTGGTATAAGGTGAGACTGCCTTACCCATAGTCTGGCAGCTTGATAGGATAACCTGTTTGTATCCAGGACCTGGCTCCTTAGGTTTTATTGTAACCTGAATGAGTAAAGATAACAAATAGGATTTCTTATATAAAAGGGACTGACTCAGAAATCTGTGCTCTTGGGGGGTAATATACGCTAAAAAGTTTTTACATTCATAGTTACAAAATCAAGAACAGTTTTAAATTTCTTCACTTCTCAGTTGCCAAAATTCTGTGTTTTCGTTAAATGATGTCAAGTTATCCTTCGCTCCTGACGGCGCTCCTATGCACCTCTATGGGACAATCGGTCTATGAATTGACGCAGGATTTCTTGTTCACTTACCATGTAAACGTGCAAATAGCGCTTAAACGTTTCCAACCAACCATCCATGTAAAAATGGTGTCTAGAAATACCACCTCTTGTTCTAAGTTTATGAATTGACGCGGGAATTCTTTCTCGCTCACCCTGCTAGCGTAACGTGACGGTATTGTATAGCCGTCAAAGATCTAAGCCTATGTTAATTTAGATATCTATGTTGGTATTTCAACGATAGGAGACAATTTATTTCAAAAAGGTGAAACCCCAATCTGTGAGATAGTCCTTTTAAGGGTTAGCGTTATACAAGCGGTGAATTGTGTATCGATGATGATATCTGGTAAGTGCATATATTTGGTGGAAAATCAACAAATTGAGTGATGCCCTATCATGTCATATAATTGAAGGTTTGTTACACCATTTTTTACATTTTCTGGTAAGCTATAACATGATACATTATTATTGGAGTTTTAATTTTTGAATAACATCATTTCAAACATTTCAAATAGTTATAATTGACCCTTAATGAAGTTTTACCCCAAGCGGAGAGGCGCCTTGCGATTTAAAACTATGTACCCAAACCACTAGGCCACACAGACCATGTGAGTTCCGTTAGAATAGGGGACGTACAATAAGCCTTTCAAATATATATATAACACATCATGGGTCCGTAAGTGTACTGTTATTCTACACCATTTTTAACGGAATTCAATATTTTCAGCAAATGGTGCAGCAAAAGTAAACGCTTTAAGGCTCCCTGATTAATCGACCAAATTTTAATAAACAGCGGTTTCTTCATGGAAACTCCACACAGAAACAATAAGCCGTTTTTGTGTATCGAACCCGGAGCGCTCAGCCTCAAATTCCGTTTCTCACACTTATAATGCGGTCAACTTACCTCGATATAAAAACGGGAAAGTTGCTGGAGGGAATAGAACGGAATATTGATGCCGTCTGACCCACTCCACACTTCCGACATGTTACCATAACGACTGACCAGGTGAGCGTCATCCTTTATCGTCATGACAACGGCCAGCGCAGTTCCAAGATTCTCTATCAACGGCAACATGACGTGGATTTCGTCTTGGCATTCTTTTGAAATGATGGAATAGAATACAATTGAACAGAATATGATATAAAGCTTCATTTTTAGACAAAGGCCTCTTGCCCATTATACATTTGTATTTAAATACACATGTTATTGAGTTATTCAAATAAATAAGTTATCATCTGCTCTAATTGGTATGTTCAATAAGCGATAAATCTTTATCTGGTGGTACATATACTTTTATTTCAAGACTTATTATGATTATGAAAATAAGTCGCCATTTTTCGTAATTTAAATTTCGAATGTGTTTTGAATACATTTAAAGGGTTTCAACATCAGAGCTTCTTAGATACCAGGGTAGAACATATTAGAGTAAGTCGAAACTGATTACCTTAGAAATGGTCTTAAATGAAAACACACTATTGTCATGTGATATGTTATTGGAACCGTCCCCGTAGACGCTTCCAATGATTTATTACTTTTCAATATGCTTATCCCAATAGTGAAATAGGTTGGAATGTTACGGTGAACTTTTGCAAATATTTAGCAAAAAAGGTAAATAAAACGGGGTACACAGGAAAAGAACTAAATATTATGCTGTTCTGTAAACTCATAATTTTGGGAAAAAATACCAGGTATTTATTTGCACTTGTTCTCAAGTTTAACTCATCCAAACAGAACATAATCATTGTGTTCAATGGACATTTTACCTTTAACACTTTCATTATTATCAGAGACAACGTTCAATTCTACTAACAGTGGTTTTCTACGATGTAAACATGGTTATCTCTTTCATGTGTTTAGTAACACAGATTCATTTGTATCCACCGTGTGCATTAAAGTATGGTATTGTGTCACTTTTATAAACACATCGTGCCAACCGTATACCAATTATTGATCAATGGCTTATTCAAATTTGATGGAGCAAACCCCAATATGAACACCACACAAGTACTCGTGTAAAACCTGAAAGATCTCTGGGTATTCTGTTAGCAAGCCATTGACTCCATTACATGTGCCAAGAGTTACCTTTAAGGTCAAAAGGTTGTCCCACTACTGCGGAGGTTCGAAGAAACGACTATTCAATATTGTAGATCTTAATATTACGTGTTAGGCGATTTGGCACACGGTGTTATATACGTTTTTATAAGATACCATGGGCATAGAGGGAATCAGCACTGATAGATCCTTATGTTAACAATGACGTTACAAGTCTCTATTTGCATCGAAAAGCCTACATGTCATCTTGAATCTTTTACCAGTCCGTTAATCTAACTTTGTGCAAATTTCATTGTGGTTTTGTTGGTTGTCTTCCATTATAATCGTTTTATTAGAAACAGTCAGAATTTCATACATCTCGGCTCACCTTTCTTTGGAATACTTATGTCGAGTTCACTTCCGAATTTACAAACACAATCTATTGGATCAAACACGGTCCCCAGAGCGCACCGGCGAACCGTCAAACCATGGTCAAGAACCAGGTACTCCTTCGGGTGGCCAGGTACTGCTTTGCGAGTGTTCGAACAGTCTGCAGGAATAAAAGCATTGTAGAGGTTTTTATAAATTGGCCTGATTTGGTCAATGAATTATTTGATGGTTCAGTACAAGACTATAGCAACTCCTTAACAAAGGTGAAAGACTTGCTATAGAAAAGAATAGAAAAGAAATGTTTAGTTTGCAGACAAAGGCCTTTGGCCTTATTTACAATATACTTATAAAATATACACATGTTATCAAGATGTTCAAAATTATAGTCTGACATCTTATCCTTATGGTATGTTTATTTAGGGCTTAATCTTTATCTGTTTATTCATATACTTATTTTTTCATATTTTTTAATGATGATGAAAATATGTAAACTAGTTGCTATTTTTCGTTATTTACTTTTTGAATATGTTTCGAATACATTCAAAATACTTTCATCATCAGCGCTTTTAAGATACCAGTGTATCGTTTTACTAATGACCTCAGGAAGATATTTGCGTAAGTCGAAATTGATGAACATGGATAGTGTCTTAAATGAAAACATTATGGTCATGTGATATGTTATTGGAGCCGCCCCGGAGAGAAGATTCCAATGATGTATTACTTTACAATATGCTTATCCCAATAGTGAAATAGGTGGGAATGTTACTAGGAACTCTTGCAAATATATAGCAAAAATGTTAAGTACGGTACACAGAAAAAGAACTAAATATTATGCTGTTCTGTGAAATTATAATTTGGGAAAAAAATACAAGGTATTTATTTGCACTTGTTTTCAAGTTTAACTCATCAAAACAGAACGTAACTCCTGTGTTCAATGGGCATTTTACCTTTAATCCTTTCATTAGTGTTACTTACAATGTTTAATTCTACTAACAGTGGCTTTCGAAGATGTTTACATGGTTATCTCTTTCATGTGCTTGGTATCACAGCGCATTTGAATCAACCATGTGCATTGATGTATGGTAGTGTGTCACTTTAATCAACATTCTTACGAACATTGTCTGTAACAAAGCATAGCCAGAAAAATCCACTTTGGATTTTGAAGTCCCTTGTGGAGATTCGATCCCGTTTCTTCGGGGTTCCCCGGGGTAACAGTACAAGACCATTACCACTGAGCTAAAGAGTTGCCTCGGTAATGCAGCGGTTAGATCTTGTCCTAATTGATTGGTGCTATGCTGTAGAGAGTGAATCGATTACGTAACAACATATCGTGCCAACCGTATAGCAGATATTGATCAATGGCTTATTCAAAGTTGATGGAGCAAACCCCAATATGAACACCACACAAGTACTCGTGTAAAACCTGAAAGATCTCTTGGTATTCTGTTAGCAAGCCATTGACTCCATTACATGTGCCAAGAGTTACCTTTAAGGTCAAAAGGTTGTCCCACTACTGCGGAGGTTCGAAGAAACGACTATTCAATATTGTAGATCTTAATATTACGTGTTAGGCGATTTGGCACACGGTGTTATATACGTTTTTATAAGATACCATGGGTATAGAAGGAATCAGCACTGATCCTCATATTAACAATGACTTTACAAGTCTCTATTTGCATCGAAAAGCCTACATGTCATCTTGAATCTTTTACCAGTCCATTAATCTAACTTTGTGCAAATTTCATAGCTGTTTGTTTGATTGTCTTCATTAATTTACAGGGACCATTCTTGAGCGTTTAATTACATGCTCCCTGAATAACCTAGCAGTACTAGGCTAGGAAATGTGCCTTGCCAGAGAATAGCTTACGATTTAATGGTTGATCGCTATCTGGCATCAAACCTGGTTGGTAGGTATCTAGTTCCAGACATAAATAATCAAGCCACTGCAGATTTATTGTAGTACATGGAAATGGTGATCATGCCGAAATGAGCAATTATCATTTGATCTATTTTTTCATTCTGTTGTTTAAGGGGAACATAATCATCCTTTTTCATTTATCGTCTGCATGTTACTAATTTCCTATTTGTGGCGTATAAAACAAGGAGAGGAAGGAGTCTGATAAGCTATTACCTTCCGTTCTGACCCTTTTGATTGTATTGTTCGTAACGTTAATATATCGTGTTTCCTTTTTGAATTAGTATGTTGAAACCAATGAAGCATGTTAATAGCTAATAGAAACAGTTGAAATTTCATACAGCTCGGCTCACCTGTCTTCGGAATACTTATGCCAATTTCATTCGCATACTTGCAGGCGCAATCTCTCGGATCAAACACGTACTCGAAAACGCACTGCCGGACTGTCCAACTATAGTATCGAACCAGGTACTCGTACGGGCGGTCCGGTACTGCCTTGTAGATGTTTGAACAGTCTGCTGCAAATAATAGTATAGTAGAGGTAAAATGAATTGGCCTGATTTGGTCAATGAATTGTTTTAAAGTTTAATACAAGACTATAGCAACTTCTTCACAAAGTTCAAAGACTTGCTATAGAAAAGAATAGAATATAAATGTTTAGTTTGCAGACAAAGGCCTTTGGCCTTATTTACAATATACATATAAGATATACACATGTTATCAAGATGTTCAAAGTTATAGTCTGACATCTTATCCTTAAGGTATGTTTATTTAGGGCTTAATATTTATCTGTTTATTCATATACTTATTTTTAAAGATATTTTTTCATGATCATGAAAGTATGTAGACTAGTCACTATTTTTCGTAATTGACATTTTGAATATGTTTCGAGTACATTAAAAATACTTTTAACTTTTAACATTTCTAAGATTCCAGTGTATCGTTTTACTAATGTAATGACCTAAGGAAGATATTTGCGTAAGTCGAAATTGATGAACATGGAAAGTGTCTTAAATGAAAACACTATTGTCATATGATATGATATTTGAGCCGTCCGGAGAGAAGATTCAAATGATTTATTACTTTGCAATATGCTTATCCCAATAGTGAAATAGTTGGGAATGTTACTTTGAACTTTTGCAAATATTTATCAAAAATGTTAAGTTAAACGGTACACAGAAAAAGAACTAAATATTATGCTGTTCTGTGAATTTATGATTTGGGAAAAAAATACAAGGTATTTATTTCCACTTGTTCTAAAGTTTAACTCATCCAAACAGAACATAATCCTTGTGTTCAATGGACATTTTACCTTAACACTTTCATTATAATCGGTGACAATGTTCAATTCTACTAACGGTGGTTTTCTACGATGTAAACATGGTTATCTCTTTCATGTGTTTAGTAGCACAGATTCATTTGTATCCACCGTGTGCATTAATGTATGGTATTGTGTCACTTTTATAAACACATCGTGCCAACCGTATACCAATAATTGATCAATGGCTTATTCAAAGTTGATGGAGCAAACCCCAATATGAACACCACACAAGTACTCGTGTAAAACCTGAAAGATCTCTGGGTATTCTGTTAGCAAGCCATTGACTCCATTACATGTGCCAAGAGTTACCTTTAAGGTCAAAAGGTTGTCCCACTACTGCGGAGGTTCGAAGAAACGACTATTCAATATTGTAGATCTCTACATTGTTTGTTAGGCGGTTTGATGCACGTTGTTATACAAGTTTGTGTAAGATACAATTGGTATGAAGGGAATCAGCACTGGTAGATCCTCATGTTGACAACGAATTTCAAAGTCTCTATTTGCATCGAGAAGTATACATGTCATTGTGAATCTTTTTCATTCCGATAATCTGATTTTGTGCAAATTTCATAGTTGTTTGTTTACTCGTCTTCCATCAATTTACGTGATCCATTATTGAGTGTTTAATTACATGTTCCCTGAGTAACCTAGCAGTACTAGGCTAAGAAATTTGTCTTTCCAAAGGACATTCCCACGATTTAATGGTTTATCGCTATCTAGTATCAAACACTTGGTTGGTATCTAGTCCCGACGAAAATAATCAAGCCACTGCAGATTTATTGTAGTACATGGAATTGGTAACCATACCCAAATGAGCAGTTATTATTTTATCGATTTTCTCATTTCGCTGTTTAAGTGGGACATTATCATCCATTTTCATATATCGTCTGCATATAACAAATTTCCTATTTGTGGCGTATAAAACAAGGAGAGGAAGGAGTCTTATGAGCTATTACCTTCCGTTCTGACCCTCTTAACTGTACTTTTTGTAACGCTAACATATCGTGTTTCCTTTTTGAATTAACTTGTTGAAACTAATGACATATGTTATTTCGTTTATTACAAACAATTAAAGTTTCATACATCTCGGCTCACCTTTCTCCGGAATACTTATTTCAAGTTGACTCGCATACTTGCAGACGCAATTTATGGGATCAAACACGGTCCCCATAGCGCACTTCCGGCCTGTCCAACCATGGGCTCGATCCAGGAACTCAGAAGGGCGGCCAGGTACTGTAATCTTCCAACAGTCTGCAGGAAATAAAAGCATAAAATAGGTTTTATAAATTGGCCTGATTGGGTCAATTAATTGTTTGATGGCTCAGTACAAGACTATAGCAACTCCTTTTACAAAGGTGAACGATTTGCTATAGAAAAGAAAAGAATTGTTTGTAACGTGAATGTATCGTGTCCTCTTTTAATAAATATGTTGAAACTAACGAAACATGTTATTTGGTTTATTTGGAACAGATACAATTCCTACATCTCAGCTTACCTTTCTTCGGGTAACGTATTTCAAGTTGATCCCCAGAGTTACAAACGCAATGTTTGGGATCGAACACGCTCCCCGGATAGCACTGCATGGCAGTCCAACCATAGTATCGAACCAGGTACTCAGAACGGCGGCCAGGTACTGTCATGTTCAAACAATCTGCTGGCATAAAAGCATAGAATAGGTTTTATAAATTGGATTGGTCTGATTTAGTCAATGAAATATTTGATGGTCCAATGCAAGACTGTAGCAACTCCATCACAAAGGTGAAGACTTTCTTTAGAATAGAATAGAAAAGTTTATTTGCAGACAAAGGCCTTTGGTACATTACACACTATACATTTAAGTCCAACTCCGCCTAAAAACCATGCAAAACCTGCAGAAAGTGATTTATCGTATGTCACAAAATCTAAAGAAGTTGTGTTTTTCTGATAGAAAACATCCTAAAAATAAGCAAACAAAGATTTTTTCTTCAAAAGTTTGATATTGGTGGATTTTGGAAGCGTTTCAAAATATGGTTTTTTTTGGTGAATTCAAAAGGGTTTATATAGCAAAATTCAGTTAAGTTTTTCTCCCAAGACCAACCTCGTTCATCAAAAACTGCTTTCGTTGGGTACATACGGTAATGATCTGTTGATTTCAAATCTAAAACCCGCGTGTTTTTTTTGTATTTTGATGTAAATTAAGACAAAACAATTTTTTTGATTTCCAAGAGAAGCAACTCTGTATACCTTGGGTTTTATGGATTACTTCCTTAAAAAGGAGGTAGTAAGTAATAGTAATCAATATCAAGACGTTTCCAAAACCATATTCCAGTACTTCAAACTAAATGTTTGTATCATATAAACATTTCTTATATCCAATTATCATACAAATCAAAATCAAGACCACTTATATTTTTCTTTTTATTAATAGTTGTTCACTTGTCAATTTATTTACAAATGACTCCCTTAGCAACAACAACAACAACAACAACAACAGCAAAAATGGCGGGCTTAGAAGTTTGTTGTCAGTGTAAACATTGTTGAATGGCTGTATTGTTTGAAAAATAATCTCCTATTGATATTGATGGAATTGAAAAAAATGACACATGGGATTCAGTTTTGTTTATGTTTACAAAGTGTAGGAAATATTTTATAGTGCAATGTCATAGTGCTTTAGGCTGATAGAAAAGTTGAAGGAAGGAGTCTCAATATGACAGATTGTTTTCCTTGTCACAAAAAGTGAATGACTTAATTATCTTAAAAGACAGCTGCAAAGGAGAAAGGTAAGATAATTCATTAAATGATATTCTATTTAATGGCTTGATTTCTTTATCTAATGTAATTGAAATATCTTCATGTTGGGTGGGGTAATAATGTATTCTGCATTCTGTATGTTAAAAAAAATTATTTTTTGGGTAATGAGTTTGTGGTACTCTTATATTAAAGAGACTCCCTGACCATGCTTAAGAGTTTGTTTTTTCATTTCTAACAATCATTTCTTTAAAAAAAATCATAATGAAAAATACATTTCACAAAAAAAAGCATTGGACATGCTTATAATTCTTATCAGTTACAAAAACACATATGGTCAATGAATTAGAAGAAACTTAGTTTTAGATGAAAATAAGCAATCTCTTAGAGTACTATGTAAAGTATTTTGCTCATATTTTGTTGCTATGTTCAGAATTATTCACCTGTCTTTTACTACTAAATATGTCATATTATATTTCAAGATCATTTCCCTAAAATAATGTTCATATCTTGATTCTTAAAGGCACATAAAAGGAGATAAGTAGAAATGAATTACTAAAAAAAACATATAGAGTTCTTTTATTATTTTCATAAAAGTCACAATTAATTTACAAATGTATTGAGATCCTATTAAATAGACTCCTTTAACATAAGTTATTTTGTGCTTTAAATATAGTCTCCAAATCAATCATGTTTATCAACAACCTGTTTGTTTACATATTCAAAATAACGAATTCTGATTGGTCGGTTTAAACATTTGTGTATCAACTGTCAAGGTCAGGGGTGAACTATCACACAATTAAACTGGTTATTCTGGGTTAATTCTTGGTGGCTTTCATGTTTAAGTTGTGATGATAGGCTTTTATGTTGATGACTATTTGAATCTAACCAAAAGTTTACTGATTAATATAGTTTTATGTAGCATTAATCTCCATTTATGTGCCATTAAGCCTAATTGTCAAACTAAGGATTTCCTCATTCATGTTTGTCTTGTTTTATTTGGATTCAACATTATGTCAGCAGTTTTTCAGTTATATTGCGATACCCGTCTCATCATTGATGCAATTTAATGGAGGGAGACCTCTTACTTTACCTTTACCCATCAGGGCCGGTCAAGGTGAATAATACCGTCCTCTATTCCATTACTTGGCGAGAGTCAAGCGCTCATGAGAATTCAGATATATAGCTACCACAATTCTAACAGATATGGAGAGGGTTTGTAATTTAAGAGGCTTAGAGCAACTATTCCTTTTCACAATAATTCTATCTTTATAGGAAAAATCTATTCACCAGTTATTTGTTTATGCATAAAAAAGAACTTAAATGCTTTATAAGATGCAATAGAGTTTGATTTTAACTAACTTTGTTTTCTGATTTCTTAAGGGTTGTGCCCAAGTGGCTCCATGAACATATCATCTACAAGCAATGGTCAGACCGTCCTTTGATGACAGAAAGGTGTTCCTTATAATATCATTACAGTCAACTAGACTAAGTAGGAATGGCTGTTTGTGCAGGTGGGTGATTATTTATTTCAAGTTTTTCAATTATAAAGTATACTGAAAATTGAATAATCCATAACATCTAAAACCTGAGGAATTCTTGTTACCATCTAATAATAAGGGTCCTGATTGGTTTAGTGGTTAAGGTGCTGGTGTTAGTACTTGGGGATCCCTTGTTCAAGGCCCAACATTAGCTAGATCCCTAGTCTAATACTTATGAATCCGGGTGAGCTGTAACATGACTGAAAAATTGTTGACACAATATCTCTCCCCATATAAACAAACAAACAAACCACTTAACAATGATTGTTGTATGAAATGCTCATTAAGGATTTCTGAATTCATATCTATAGTCATAACAAATAAACCCATATTTGATTTCTCCCAGTTGGTTTTACAGACAATTATGCAGTCCATTTACATAAGGTTGATTTTCTATGATAGAATTTTTTAATTATACAATGTACTTTACATTCCATGCTAAAATTATTCAGCCCATGTCTTCACTTTAACTAACTCTGAAATATGTTATTAATCTTATATTGACTTACTTATTTATCAATCCTTCGTTTTTTATCTTTTTCAGAAATAACTTGTATGAAAGACAAGACAGACCAGCCATGATGCTCATAAGAAGACATATATTACAGAAATCAGCACTGATGAGAAGTGTTCTATGATATGGTCTATCTTATATGCACTGGTAGCTTGATATTTAATTCTTACAGTTCAATGTTCTTTCATGAAGATTGGTTGACTGGTCCAAATTTGAAGTTACAATAATTTTAAAGTATTAAACTGCAGTTTTTGTGTCATATTTTGAAGACTGTGATTTAATGAGATTTTTCATTTGTTTTAATAGTGTCTTGGGTGTTCTGCTTTTAGAACATTGAAATAAATATAACCTGTTGTGCAAGAAATTTAAATCAAAAACACCTCCCCTGGTATGGAAAAATAAGAAGATATCATGAGAAAAGGAAGAAATGCTCAAATGACCAATGTCTTCTTAAACAAAGCTTATCTTCTATTGTTAAGTGATAAGTTAATTTTACCAATTTTGTATTCTCTCATTATTTTCAGGACACGGGAAAGAAACAAAAACCTGATTAACTTTACATACACTTTAATGTTCGCTCATGTTTACTATTTATTTACAATAAAGGCTCACTAATGGAATCAGTAATGTGGGAATAAGGCCACGGCAAGGAGAAAAACTTGTTTTTTCATTCATTAGATATAATTGGTGGTAGGATATGTGCATAGGGCACCCAACCTCACCAATTAATCGGTGACGACCGAGTTAATGAACATTTTAAATTCTTTTTTGAATTTTTCGTGCGATGCAAAAGAAAAAATGTCACAAAAATAAAATAGTCGATCGCCCCGATAAGGATTTTCCGCCACTTTAAATTATCAACTTTGGTAATTTATACCGCCAAAATCCTGCCGGTGCTTTAGCAGACAATCCTTTGTATCCAAATAAAAGCAAGCCCTACATTAGACCTTTGTGTTTGGCATTCTAGTAGCCCATGCCCTTACCCCTGCCCAGTGTGGAATACTGTCGCCAATGACCCATATATCTGTAAGTTGTTAAAACTATTTCACCGATTCAAAATAAACCAAAGTAAGAGGAGCGCTTAATTATGATTGAAGCATACAAAGGGGAGCTGTTTTATGATTGCAATTAAAATGTATCAGGTAAGGGGAGCGCGATTGTCAACAGATTCGGGATCACCCTACAAGCGTCTTTCTGATGATAAAAGATAGAATTAACCTCTGGCTAGTTGTGTAATTTATGCCAGTAATTTATTCCTACAATATGGGTACTTATTGAGGCTGGGGCTAGCCCAGACTCAAAGCAATAAGATATATACATTATAATATGTTGACTTTATGCTGACCAAGACTGATCAAGTGAACAGGTTCTGCGGAATTTATTTAAAGCCATAGTTGTGTCATTGTATGTAAGTCTTGAATTAGATACCTGGCCTTCCGAAACTAGATTTAAGGCTCTTGATCGGATAACCAAAGGTGGCCCGACATTGCGGTTGGTTCCGCTTCCGCGTTTGGTGCTAACATTCGAAATCGAGACAGTGCATCGCATATAGAGTTATGTATTCTTGGAGCATGCTTTGTTATTAATACAATATTCAGCTGCAGGCACTTATGGACGAGGAAACGCATTAATTTCATGACCCGTTTTGATTTTGAAGACATATAGTTCAAATTTGCATTACTGTTTGGTTATCACAATTAAACAATATCTTTTTGTTGGCTAAATGAACTCCCCATATTGAAATCGCTACCACAATTTTGGACAACTCCAAAGTTGTGATGTCTTTGGTTATGCCATTAATATGCCATGACTGTGGCCATTTGGCTGCGCACCAATGTCCTTCAAATAAATACCAAATCCACAGTCTAATTTACCCACGCTGTCGGTAACAAATTCCATGTCATTATTTGAAACCCAAAGTGACATACCATTGCGCTTTTAAAAGAAGGTGAGCGATGCACCAAAGTTTTGTTTCATTTCTTCGTTAACATGTAAGTGATGAAATTTCTTTGTCAGCCCGCATGTAGCATTAATGAGATGACAACGGAAGGTTCTGCCTGCTGGTATTGCCCGACAACAAAATTCAAAGATCCAATTAATGAATGAAGTGTTTTAAAGTGATCTTTTACATTCCTAACATTGCTTCAATTTTTGTAACCACCTCGTCTACTTTGTCCCTTGGAATACCAACTTCTATTTTAACAATGTCGAGTTCGAGACCCAAAAATATCAATACTTCTGTTGAACCTCTAATTTATCATCAGCAAGTGGGATATTCAGGTCGTCCATACAAGCCCTAAATATGTGCATTAGAGACTCACGTTTATCAGTGTTATGATCCCCACCCAAGAAAACATACAAATAGTGTATTAAATGGTCGGAAGTCATTTTATAGTTTTAACTGCAAACTCTTAAAATGTTGAGACAATTCCAATGTTTTGCAGCTTGTTGCTGTACCAGAAGGCAGGGCCTTATCAATATTTAACTTTTCATTTAAAGCCATACTTGTGCTCATTAACAGTTACATTATGAAAGTTCTAGAAAAAATTAAAATTAACTTTAAAGTTCTTTAAATTCCCTTATACAGAGGAACTAAGTACTTATTACTCATATTGCCTAGTTTTACAGATTTTCTAAGCGCTAGCATGCTTTAAAGGTTGTCTCAATAATTCGAAGTCCTTAAATTGAAAAGTAATAAACAAAAAGCATTCTTTATGTCCATCTTAAATATTTTACGGTTTCTACCTAAGCTTTAAACCATGTTTACTGTTGCATCAAAGTTTGTGTATAGCACAGTTGGGAACTCCTTAGAAATAATCATTTATCGACTCCCCTACTGGGTATGACAAGTGGTGTATGAGGCGGAATTCGTCAAGAGATTTCTTGGGTACTTATCCTACTGCGGAAACGATCAAATTCAAAAGGGGGGGGGGGGAGAAAAATGGACCAGCCATGCGGCCTTTGCAAATCTCCTCAGGGACTATGTTCGAGTCGTTTAACAAAAATAACTGAAATTCAAAGTACAATTACGAGCTGCATCTCGCAGTTACTTCACCGTTTTAAAGGGCATACTAATCCCTGAGAAGTAACTAAGGCAACACAAGTTATCTTCTGTTAAGAAAACTTGCATTCATTGATGGAAAAGTAATTAATATGTTAAAAATAAAAACTGTATAAATGTACACTCACTACTGAACTTTTAAACCAGTGTTTATCTAGGCAGACCTTCCAATCTAGTCAGAATAAATGCAGTATGAAAGGCAGACGAATCATGTTCTATTTTACTTCAGTTTGAATATTTTCAAAATTGTAATTATTGTTAACTTTGATTCAAGTGTTATTGTTTGAATTTTGATCTCCATTGATACTTAAGATACCTATGTAGTTTAAAAGATTTATGATAACTGTAACAGTATTATATATTGTTGAGAAATACTATCCCTTGAATGTAATGGTTTGAAATACTATCCCTTGAGCTGTACAAATAAAAGGGCTAGAGTCAACTCCCTTGTCAGGACCATGCTGACAATTGAGTCTAGTAAAATCTGATGTTTAAAGCTTTGTCTCTTGTTTATCTTCAACCCTACAAAACCAAACAATATCAGTGTTAACGAACAACAGATTGGTTCATATTCATATTGATGAGGGATGTAGTATCCACCGCACTGGACTATGTCGGTGTTTTAGACCAAACCGGTGTATGTATAGATTGTTACCTCGACAGACAATAAACGAATGCAAGACCACGTTGTGTCTCCTTATTAATTTATAACGTCCTAAAACATAAAACCCGACAGCTCCCTTCGATATCAATACTATATACATATATTGCCCCTGGGGCATTTGACGTTTTAAACTTGACGGGACATGTGCTGCAAGGTCCTCGTCAGCTAGAATTAACACAATCCGGTACGTCCGGGCGAAATGACCATGACACATGTGACAAAGACTGAAAGAGGGGATCGCAGTTATGGCGTTCGCTGATGGTGGAATTTCGACAACCTCTTAAAGCGGTGATGTGAACTTAATCTCCCTACCTTTGTCAATTTGATTGAGTCGGTCGAAGAATGTATCTTCTAAAGCCGGTTCTTCCAGTGCCTTCTTTCTCGCACATGTCGTCGGCATGGTTTGAGTATATACCTGATATTTTCGAGTAGTTCTGTCTGGTACTTAATACGAGACCTAATAAGACCTAGACTGGTGAAAATTAAGGTTTATATAGAGAGCCTTATGACGATCTTATCGTTGATTGGTTAAAAATGGCTGCCAGAAATAGATTTTGTCTGTTAAAATTGGCTGCCGGAAATGAAATGATCAAAACAATAACAATGAACTTTCCCGAGCCAAAATAAAATCTGTTATTATGAAATGCTTCAAATAACAGTGATTATGCTTATTTGGGATGTTTTGTTTTTTTACAATTTCCAATTCCTAAAGTTCACACCAATGTCCAGCAAGGTCCACCCCACTCCCTGAACTATTAAGTTAGAGCCCTTGGATGATAAAAATGAGACATTTTCGGCTTGTCCGCAATTTGATGATGAAAAAAAAAACTTCGCCCAATCTTCATCAAACATTATGATAATGTCTTTTTGAAATCAATCAGTATTATTGATATTAACTCAAAAAATAAGTGTTATGCCCCTCGAATGATAAAAAGTTACATTTTATCCTATAGAAGCAGTTTGGAGACAAACGATTTCTTCATACATGTTGCTGTTGTTTCCAAAATGAATATCAAAGATATTCTTATTTTGGCAAATTAAAGCAAGTTTATCGCCCCTTTTATTTACATATCATTGCAAAAGGTCCAACCAGGAAGGTGTTTTTTCATGTTTCCATAGCAACAAAACTGTATTACACTAAGTTATTTGGAGTTTTCTAACATGAGCTCACTAGTCAATCTAAAAGAGTTCAAATGCATTTTGTGAAAAGTCCAAATAGCTTTACTGGAGTGAAAAATATGACCAAATTCAACTTGCATTTTGTTGCCTTTTACAGTTCAAATAGAATGATTTTAGGTGGAATGACTATTTCTATTCTTGTTGCAAGGGTACTTATTCTTTTTTGAGATATCTCAACAAAGTGGAAAAAACACACAGACTTTTTACATGATTATGATAGAGGAGACATCCTTAAACTGTTTTGATCATATGAGCTTTCTGTATTAGGTTGGTCTTGAGAGAAAATCTAAAATGAAATATGTCAATTTTCCAAAAATACTTAAGAATAAAAATAATGCAAAACCAGTTGAACCGTGAAATGACCTCTGCAAAAAAGCGTAAAGTAGAGTAACAACATCTATTGAAATTTTTTACCACAAAATGATATTCTTGAAAACAGTTCTAGCACATTTATCATTTCATACATTTTATGTATGTATTTTCAAAGTGAAAATGACCAAAAATCCCTGATTTTTGCCATTTCTTGCTATTAAATGGCCAGAAATAAAATCTCCCGTTGCCATGGCAACTGTCTCAGAAATTAAGAAATATTCAGCCAAACATAGTTTGGTCATAAGTGCTATACATCTGGCTAAAAATTTTGCAATTCTGTCACCATGGATAAATCACCTTCTGCATGGTTCTTAGAAATAGCTGTACTTAAAGATATACACTTTTTATTGAGTTGTTCAAAATTATATTCTGACATCTTATCTTAATGTTTTTTTTCTTAATCCTTATATAGAATCTAAGATACAATCTTAATCCTTAGATTTCAAAATTGTTTTATAAGATTGTTTCGTGATAATAAATATGTTAGTCGCCATTTTTCCTAATTTGTATTGATCGATTTATTGATTGTGTTTGATCTATCAGTTGGTTAATCAAAGACATTGGTTGATTAGATTATACATGAATAGTTGCTGGATTGATAGATAAATCGATTGATTAAATTATATATTGTTTGATTAGTGTTGCATTGTATTGCTTGTTTGATTGACAGATAAGTCATTTTAAAACCAGATAAGCCAATAATAAATGTATTTGTTTATTTGCAAATGTATATGCTATAGGATGATAGGCATTATGAAACGCGGTCGGAGGTTCAAATCTTTTGACCTACGGATTCACCTTGCAAATTAGGCTCAGACCCACCTGAATGGTTGCTGGAATGGACACAATAACACTGGTCCTTGTCGAATTTTGTAGACTCTGGGCAGTGCTGGACGGTCCGGGTTCGAGTGTCTATGTAACTTGTACCGGTGGGATCGACGCTTTCTAGGCTGCAATCTGTAACCAATAGTGTAACAACACACAGGCAAATCGTTGCCGTCAAATTAATGTCTCGTATCCCCATATTCCAGTTAAAACAGAGTGAACTAAAGGTTTTTAATGGGGTTTGAAAGCCTTATCAACAGTTTATTTAGTTATGTTACGGCTTTCTTGGCGTTTCAAGTGTCAGACTGGTACTGAAGTGTCCAGCCAATAGACACTGTCACGATACTAGAGTACCGGTGGGGCACGAACCCGCGACTTTCATGTTCTAAGATCGGCACCTTGATGGTAGGGCCACGCAGGAAATATCTTTGGAAATAAATGAGGACTCTTCTAATTGTTCAATTAATTTGTTGATAAATCAAGTGATTTATTGATTGTTTGCTTGTTTGATTGATTAGTTGAAAGATTGATTAAGTGACTTTTTAGTTACTTAATTGAACTTGTGAATGGCCTGGAGATGTTTTGAACACTTAACCATTACAGATGTCCGGTTCTCCATTTGATGTTCGAAACCCGGTTT
The DNA here is from genome assembly GCA_947846245.1 of Cerastoderma edule. Classification (NCBI taxonomy): domain Eukaryota; kingdom Metazoa; phylum Mollusca; class Bivalvia; order Cardiida; family Cardiidae; genus Cerastoderma; species Cerastoderma edule. The sequence continues at coordinate 3,246,966 of OX401414.1, forward strand.
TGGATAGACTAAGAATAAGCGACAAGTCCCCTTAGCGTATATGGAATACTGCTGACGTAGCGTCAAGTTAATACCCTTGTTTTGTTACCGCATCATTTCGGACATAGCATCTCCAACAAAGTTTTCAGAGATGTCAGAACGATATTTTGGCACCCATACAACCTTCATAAGCAATTAAACGTCAAAAATATAGCAAGACCAATACAAGGGCAGTGCATCTATTAAGATACCTACAGCTTACCTATGGTATATCCAATCGGACATGCTTCGCTGAGACAGGACTGGTTCGTCGTCAGTGCGCATGCTCGCGTTACAAGGTCATATTCCAGACCTTGAGGGCAACAGAAGGGTTCGTCTACGCTACCGGGAACTTTTAAAGAAAGGGGCGTATATACGTAAACTGTAGTTTAACTCCGTTTCAACAAACTTAAACAACGTCACATAATAGTTTTCTAATGTTTTTTTTGAAAGTATCTATCTACTTTTTATTTGTTTCCTTTGTTTTCTTTTTCTTGTAAAATAAACAAGATCACTTTCTTCTCACTCTTTATCTGAATTAATGTTGTAAGTCACAAATAGAAAATATTGTTCATTCTCATCTTCCAGTGCCTGTAAACACCCCAATGATAGCATTAGACCTTTGTGTCCGTGGTAGAGACACTGGGAGATGAATAAGTAGTTATATGAATCTATCTTTAATTGCAATAAAGGTTTTTCCCATTTTAATACCAAAATACCTTAAAACTTAAAGGCATATCTATACTTTTTCCCTGCCACATTACGTGTAACTTTGGCCCTTAATTTGCATTTTGCTTTATACCTCATGCTGTACATATTGTACCTGAAAGATTAAAGAATAGTTCTGTTCTGTTTCTTTTCTGTTCAACAATACCACAGAAATGATACTCTGATGAATGAACTTATCCTACCCCAATGAAATATTTTCCTGTCACCGGTGTAATTTACGGACCGATAACAGGGTTTCGTTATTCCATTATACACATTTACAGCTTGGATCGACCAGGTTAGGCTGCCGTATAACATTTTTTGATATCCGGCACTCGATCATTAATCACTTTGCGCAACTGTTAACATAGCATTTCCGGTTTGTTTCATTTTTGTCATGCTTTTTTTCTTCATTTTTTGTTTATTTGAATCCATATTGCTAACTGGATAAATAAAATGTCTTTGAATGGGAAAGGCTCGGTATTGGCATATTATCACCGGATAATGTTCCTGCGCCTTGTCCGAAAACCTTTCCGATTCACGACACCAACCATATTTCTCTATTTGTCAACTGTATTGCACATTGTTAGTTGAAAAGAGGCGAAAAAAACACGCCACATTGACTTTATCAAACTTCATAAAGAGTATTGGTAGAGAAACAGTTTTTGACGTACTGGTTTTAGCAGTCATAGGACAAATCAATTTTCCATGTTGCACGGCGTGTCCAAGGGCCTAATGGACAAGTGAAATTGTACTGAACTTTACTATAAAACCATTATACAGACAAGCACAGTGAATCAAAATACGGTTTCGCCACCACTGAGTCATATAACAAACCCAATAATCCGATCAAAATAACTTGGAGGGATACAACATGCTTCTATTATGTGTCGATTTTAAGTATAACAAAACCTGTGTATCAAACTTGCAACCTCCAATACACTAGATAGACACTAAACCCAGGAATAGGTATGAGTCTATGTTATTTCAAATTATTTAGTTAAAGGTTCTGTAAATCGCGATTGTATGGGGAGATAAAAATGTACAAATTAAAACACTGATGTCAAGAGCCAAACGGTATTTACGGAACATGGTGATATCAGAATTGGCTAATATCGGTTCTATCTACACATTGCTTTTGTTCTGGTTTTCAAACCTTTTTCAATATTCCACATTAATTAATGGTCTGCGTCAATCACCAACCATTCGCTATCATGCATGTGTGTTAATCTAAATTTAACAAACGACGCATGGAATAGTGAATCGGTTTAAGCCATTTCTTCATACGTTACAATGACCCCTACCGCACAATGTCTCCTTTTTCTATAATTGACGCCTGTAATCATTCTTTTCAACTCTTATGATTCAAAATGTCAGAATTCAGAATTAGTTAAGATAATATGTCTACGTTGATTTTAGACAAAAGGGAGGGTCAAGCTTACCGGCCTTTTTGCATTTCATATACGTTCTGCAGTTTCTATCGTCTATCTCGTATGAGGACACGTTTTTCTGGGAACAGATATCTATAAAGATACAAGGAAAATTACGTGATGAAATGTGTTCTGAAAAGAATATTTTCTTTTAATTTTTGTATGAGATAAAACTTGGAAATGAAACGTTTTGGTTGGTTTGTATATATAAACGTACAAGGAACACATCGCGGGGATTTAGTTTTGAGAAAAATGTCTGTGTTGATTTTTAGGAAAGAAAAACACTATAAAACGAGTCAGAAAAAAACCAATGACATTTGATAACAAAGGAAGAATCTTTTGATTTTTTCCCGTTTTATTGTTCTCAACAAGTTCCACATTATGAAAATATGCAGTAGATCCATTTAAACATGTGATAATGGTTTATTCAAATTTTTCAACGAAAACGTAAAAATGTTCTTGTTGTATCATCAACAAAGGGGGAATAATTAACAATAGAGTCTCTATAAATATGATAGTTTTATACTTTATTTCCACAGCTCCTTTTTAGGGGGGTAGGGGGTACGGGTGGGGGTGGGGGTGGCAAAGGCGCAGTGGTATAGCGTCTGCCTCTGGTGCCAAGGGTCCCAGGTTTGATCTATGCTAACGGCGAACTCTGAAAATGCTTGAAATGTGTAGGTACTAGTCATGTTTTCAGGAAACGGTCAGTGTATTTAAAAAGCTCAAACCTGAACTATTTTGACCAGCTTTAAATCACATTTACCTGTAAAATTGTCCGGACAGACGTCTACACAGCCTGACTTTGACATTACACATGTCGACTGGAACACGTCGTATTCCTCGTAGCTAGGGCAACACGCCGGATGTGGATGTCCGTTGATACACTCGAGATAGGTTCGGCAATTTCCGTCTGCGTAGTCTATCGTTTTAACGTTATGCCCGGTGCACGAATCTAAGGTGGGTTGGGTATGGAATATTGTCAACCTTATGAAAGATGTTCAGATAAGAGGTAAATCCCCCTTGCTTGATTATCTCCTTTTTCTGAAAAACCCTACATTCTGGGTATGTATGACAATCGTTTTGACCAAGACGATTCTAATGAGCGCCAACACATAAGGGTTTGTTAAATAGAATTAACATACTGCGTGTTAAACATCACAATACTTATCAAGACCCCTAATACATACGTACATACGGACGTTCATACGTACATCCATCCATACATACATCCATACATACATACATACAATGTCAATGTACTGAAACTTGAAAACACGCACCAATTTTGAAATTCTAATTGACTGGTACTTATTCGGACTTAATCGCTCACACAGATAAAATAACATAGGTACATTAATGGCTTTTGGACACTCTGCAAACGTCGTGGGTATTTACAAACCTTTTATGGTTATCGATACGGAATGGCCTGTTTTTAAAACTTATTTCAAGATTTATTTAAATTCGTACTTCATCGTAACTGTCTCTCAATAAAGAGATACAGCTTTCGGTACGAATACCTTAATGGATCCATTCAATGGTATTCTGGATAACATGTTTTATGTTGTGACTAGAGAGCTGTTTCCAGATAAACAATGTGGTTCGCGGTGAGAAGCAAAATGAAGATAAGAAAAAAAGTCCAAAGATAAATCTTTGCTGCTTAACATCGGTAGTGTCCATACTACTGTAATAGAACACTGCTAATAAGGTACCTATTTATAAGATGTTTGTTCACAGATGAAAAGATTTGAAAGTCAAAATGAAATGCAGTTAAAACAAGATAGTTTTTGTATTGTCGTCTGATGTACAATTAACAGAAGTAATTGAAAGAATAATTGATTCATGAAGCATCAATTTAAGTACATGTACAATCTATAATAATAGAGTAGATCACTGCAACTCTTTTCTGTCTAAATTCATATTAATTTACTGTATACAGTGGCTCTAGATACTAAATACGAACTCATTTTGTTGTAATGACTATTCTCAGCAATATCTTACAGCAATACAGCTCGTCTAGTTTTAAAGAAATCAAGTTATTACTTCCAAATTCCTTCGGAGCCGTGAACAAACAGATTTAAAAGAATATCTTTAAAAAATGATACATCTCACTAAGCATACAGTCTTCTCGATGTCCATACAGGTGCGTGTTTTATTTCATTCACTCACTTGCATATATATTTCGATGAGTTTCAATGGGTTTGTGCATAACTGGACCGAGTCATATTTTGCAAAATATGACTTTGTCCGGTCTTGCACCGAGCCGTCGATTCATATCCATGTACATCTACTAGTTCTATAAAGCGAATTGAATATGCGAAAAGTATCTGCTAAATCAATGCACTCTTATAAGTTTGTAAATTAATGCTGTATGTTTAATCAATTTATTTTAACATGATTGCTATGCTATTCATTGTGTGTATTCTGGGCCGGAGGCTTTTATTTACAATAAAATTTATGTTATGTTATGTTATTCATTGAAATTGACCAAACGCTTTTTCATTATCGCTTACATTTCACGTAAACAAATGAATCAAGAAAGTATCTAAACTCACCATCGTTTCTCAGTGCGCATGTCTGAGTGCTATTTATATCCTCTACACATTTCTTCAGATAGATATCGTATCTATGGTGATGTGGGCAACACTCGGCGACGGACCTGTTGTTGTTGCACCGCCAATAAGTTCGCAGATTGTTGTCCACATGATCATAACTCGTTGTCGAGAGGTCTTTACAAGGATCTGGAACAACATAATGTATTTATAGTTTAATTAACATTTATTTGCAAATAGATTAAACACAAATCGTTGCCGTTCTTTCTACGTCGGCTAAAGTGTCATATCAAGGGCTCAGTGCAATACGTAAGTGCTTTATGTTTGTGAAGCACTTACTGTAGTCTCGCTTTATACCCTCGATACATGGTTAATAAAGCATATCTTAAAGCTCTTGCTACTACTATTTGTGGAACTAATTTGAAATTTCATTTCTAATTGAATTGTCACACTTTGCATGTATAGACCTGAGACTGCATGGTATATGTTGTCTGTAAATCTATGCAAAGGCTTAATAGATTGTTAGTTATTTTTTCTACGTTCCTAGTTTGTAATAATATTCAAACTGGAAAGACAGCTCCATACCAAAAAAGGAAGGACTGTTAGGGATACATGAATTAGGCATTAAATGAAACCGATGGATATACAAACCAATTGCACAGTCGACCATCTCGGCCCGCTCGCATATCTGCACGCTGTTCATACTATTCTTCCACATAGTCCCAAAGCTGCATTCCATCTCCTGCATCAGATATAGTTTTCACCAATTTGAATTTTGTTGTGGTTCTTCACCATTTCGGACGCAAAACCATTCATAAAGAAATCAAGGGTGTCCGAAAATGATTTGGATGTCTCTGAGACCGTTGCGTACAAGCCTTAGTATGTAGCGCTGAGAGAGTATAGTAAATGGTCGTTCTTAAATTAAGCGGTTGAGAAATCGTATTTAAATTATATATTATATAATAAACATATGTACACACGTAGGGTAACTGCTGGGCAAGCATTCGACCTTGTGAGATTGCGTAACCGTAAATGAAATTGAGGCCGGTTCTATTGAATATAACGGCTCAATATTAGACCTATGAAAGTGTAGAACATATAACATATTAATGAATAAGTACTCGTATTGGTTCGATCTTGGAAGAATAATCCCTCACAATATTTGTATTGGTGTCCAATAAGCATTCGGATAACGTCTACAAACTCCATAGGCGATATAACGTCTGAAAAACTGCGGGTTTGTTACAGGAAAAGGTAGAGATTATTTTGAGAACAAAACACCACAAGTTTCGATAAGATAAAACTGCGTTTATGATTGTTTCCACTGAGGAAATGCTTGCATACGTTCAAGATGAATTAACAACAGCAATTAAAATAAAACACGGAGTTCTTATTGCAAATTGATTTCAAGTACAAATGAATTTTTTAATTCTGTACGACTAAAGGTGCTTGTTCACAGATAAATGACATTTCTGGTATTTTCATTATTGAAGACAAAATGTACATATTACAATCTTAATGCCATACATAGATTCTGTGTAACATGATGTTGCCTTCTTTTAATGTGCTTTTAAAAAACAATACTTAACTTGCTTGCTGCAAAACACATGTCATTAATATTCCACAATTTGTTTGGATATGCTTATCATATTTCTTTTTTGTTATTTCTTTTCTTTGTTTTTGTTTTGCTTTAATCTATATATTTATATATAGATGGAACACATAACATGATGTCTTAATGACTTTATTCTCATTTGTGTATTTCTGCATTGATAATCTATGTTTGCAAGATCAATAAGGTAATAGTTTCTTACACACAGGTTGTGCTCTTTCTGAAGGGTCAGAATGTGTCTGCTTTTGGATTGGGTTTGGCCTTTGATGTATTAGACAGTATGACAACAGTTTTCTCAAGTTATGACTTCAGGTTTAATTAATAGTAAACTTCAGCCTAACATAACATGTTTAGATTGTCAATTTTCTACCGTTCACATCATATTAATCAAATGAAATTAAGGGTCTGGTAAAGCATTTCTTGTTCTTGATATCTGTTGACAATCACTAGCAACAACACCACAACCCCGACCACCACCCGGCTTTTTAATGCACCAACTTTTTGCATGTAGATGTCAAATTATGATGGTGGCTGGGTTGATATGCTGTTTTTCTATTCCAAGCAATAATTTAAGATGACAACGAAATTCATTCAATTTGCTATGCACCTCAACCTAGCTCTAATTATTGCAACAGTATTATTTTTGAAAATGAATTGCTTTACTGTTATTTATTTTGAATAATGAATGACCAGACCGCAATCAACTTTATAGTTTATGTTATTATTATATCCATTATGCAAAAACGAGCTACGTCAAGACAGTCCTCATAATTTGGATACAGATTTGGATACAGATAAGATTGTTTTGGGGATAAAAACATTTGAAAGACAATATCTAATGCCGTTGAAACAATATAGATTTTTTCATAGCTGTGTGAATTACCTTTTCAAAATGGTCGTTGGAAACAAGTTAAATTCAAAAGGCTTTATCTACGTGCGATTCAGCCGATTTGTAGTAGACCTCAAAACGGATGCAGTGCTTCTGGACTAAATCTATATAAGAATAGTCTAAATCTGGTTCTAAATACTTTAATGGGAACTAATTCTGCTTCTGATCGTTATTCTCTTTCGCATATTAAACAGCAATAGTCTACGGCTGTTGTACAGCTTTAAAAATGTCGAAAATGTAATTTCCAAATGTCCTTAAATCTGTGAACAAGCAGGTTTAACACTCATAAATCATATAACATAGTGTAAATAAAGACGTACATGGGCCAAGTAGTTCCCGGATTGAAGATTCCGGCAGAGGATAAACTTGGAGCAAGTTTGTGGGTGGGGCACACCACACGCGAAATCATCATTACATCCATGCTTCCAGCATTCTGTATGTTTAATCAATACAAAAATCTATATAGGTATATGAATTATACCATTATAAACGAATGACCATTAGACAGATACGTGAAGAATGAATTGGAACCAGAAATGTAAATTTGCTTAGACAGTAAAGCTAGCCTATGCTATTTCAAAATAACATTCGTATCATTGCCGAAGAAAACATCATAATCAACTCTATAAACTAAATATAATTTTCGAACATATTTGAAATTGATCATCTATGTATGTGATTTAGTCGAACACCCAGGATCTAAAATAAGTTATAAACAGTCCAATAAAGAGATTTATCAAATATAATCAAATGTGAAATCAAAGTCTACTTTTACTGCTTGTTCTTCTATCTTAGGTATAATTCTAAGTTACCGATTACGCCATGTAAACTGCTCTAATCAACCACGATTAGATTAAACAAGCTTACCTTCTATCAATATATCTGAAGGTCTGAAATATAGATCTGAAATGTAAAACATATTTTGGTGACATTAAATCTCTATCAAAAGTCTGCTAACAAATTGAGTGTATGATTAACAATACATGTTTGGAAAAGCTCACATCGACAATACTGTACTCCGCATACTTTACCCTACCGAATGAATTCTGTTTTATGTCACATAAAAATGCGTGATTGTCGTCTTCTGGTAGGGTCTTCGTGGCCAAGAGGTAAGAGTACAAAGCTTAAAATCGCATGGCATCTCTCGCCACGGGTTTAAATCATGATAGCAGTATATTTGGATTTCCATAAGCGATACTTTCCCAACTGACGAACAGAATGCCAATAGTTCTTCCCATCTTGACAATTGCGCATGGGCAGATAAAAGCCTTGGGTCTTCACCTTCCGATAATGAGCTGGGAAACGCATATATAAAACTCAAATACTATTGATGTGATGTTAAACTTAAAAAAACCACGCAAATTGTCTCCTGGTCTGTGAATCAGTTGCGATAGTCAAACTGTCCTCCTTTTAAGTAACAACGGTTATTTCTCCTTCACTTAAATTACTATATTGGAATCAAAGAGAATCGTCTAATAGGCAACGTGAAGAACTTACCGTCGATAATACCGATGTCTGTGAAAAGAGTAAGAAATCCTCTGCGGGAAGTCACGCTGGCAACAGCATTACTGGCGACACATTCATAGTACCCTTGTACATCGGTTCCAACATCGTAAATCGTTAAGGTCTGTAAGGTCTGGTTCGGCAACATTTCCCCATTGGCGTACCACGAGTACTGTACATCACTATCTGGTGATGTAGCACGACAATAAAACGTTACGGAACTTCCAATTAGAGTATAAACGTTAGCCGGCTCTTCAACGAACACCGGTGGAGATTTGCAAAACGGGATAATTGTCTCTAGTCGCTGAATGCCTGAAAGCACGGACGTTGATAATTTGAAGATTTCCGAAATATTCAAACCGGAGTTGTTCATAACCTTAAGGACATCGCTTTCGAGCTGGCTGATAATCATCTTGCTTTCGTTAATGTTATCATACGTATCTTCGAGGTGGATTTCATACAGTGTTGTGATCGCAAAGAAGGTACAATCGCTGAAGTCTTTACACTGGTTATCGGTAAAGAAATGCTGAGTACTATTGCCTATTGCCACAGCCCAGCTTGCAAGTATCTGATCACTTTGCATTGACTCTAGGTTTGACTGCGTAACCTGCTTCGACATCTGTGCCATGTTGGATAACTCGTTGATGAACGTGTCATTTTTAAAATTCGATTTTGTTTCATTAAGTGCATCGTATACCTGCTCCATCGTTACGTTATAATTGGTCGTCAGATAATCCGTATTTATCCCAGCGCTCATTAGTCCGACTGTATTCTCTAGATTAGTTGTTGTGTAATTGTCAAGCTGAGCATCTATATCAGTAAGTGAGTTGATTTGTACGTTGGTTTCGTTAACGATATCAAAGAGGAGGCCAAATATCTCGCCAAGGAATGCCGAGGCGGTGCCGAATTCCTTGCATTTCTGTCTGTATAACATTATTCGGTGTTCATGATCAGTCATTACTCCGTTATTAGATCCAAGAGTTTCATTGACAACGTGTAAAATGTCGTTAAGAAAATCATTGGTTGCGTTAAGATTTTCTGGGTCTGCGTGTCGTATGTTGCGGAGAAGTACATGCAGACGTTCAGATGTATCGAAGCCAATTTCTCGTCTCTTTCTACCCTTAAACAGGCTTGTAAGACTACCTTTTAATGCATCAATTGTAGCCTTAGCCACTTGCCATATACTTTGGAGGATGTTTTTAAAGTTAATTCTTAACCCAACTTTTCTCCAGCCAAGACGAAAAGCATTCAATTCGCAAGAAATGTCAAACACTGGAAGATCTGTTGTGGACAGCTCGACTTCGAAGCCGCAGTTTCTGACGTCCACCAAACTCTTTAAACCATATTCAATGACAAGTTCCAGGATCTTTGCAGCAACAAGGATTGCACGCTTCACGAGTTCCAAACCTTGTTTAGCTATCTCAAGAGTAAACTTTGCTCCTTCAAGACCAAGTTTGGCAAGATCAATTAAACCTTCTGCCACAACCAAAACGATTCTTGATTTATCCACAACGAATTGAGCAACGGAAACTGCTGCCTTTGCGAGATCTAGGGCTACCATTGGGATTCTAACAAAAAATTTAGCCGCTTCCAGAGCGACAAAAGCCAAAGCTCTTATACCTCTGCAGATAAGATTAGCAGCTTCACAAATTGGGTTCGGAAATTTAAACATGCAGCTGGTAAATCTGCAACATGGATATGGAATACGTGCTCCCCAAAACTTTATGTGACATATTTTGCATTTGATACCAGGTACGCAAATCTTAGAGCACGATCTTATTTTGCATATATTATCAACTTTCCTCTGTGCACTATTCAGTTTCTCGATTGCCCTTTGGAATGGGCCTTTCGCCGCTTCAAGTTTATCTTTTGCACGACCAAGAGAGCTGACGGCATTGTCAAAATATCTGTTCGCCTTTCGGACATCGTCTTTCTTACCTTCCAACCAGTTCTGAGCTTTAGTCAAGCCGTTCTGTGCCGTGCTTAGAAAGTCTTGAGCTTGGCTCAATCTTTTCTCGACTTCTGCTGATATTCTTTGCACAACCTTCTTAAGCGCGTCCAGATAGCTCGCCTCGAACGAAGTACTTACTGTTTGAATCTGTCTCCGTTTGCGGGCCTTTGCCACAAACCTCCCCTTAAGAGTGAATGTCAATTGGTACCATTCTTTGCCAGTTTCTGCTGAAACTTCTATCTGTACGAGAAAGATTCCCCATACATTCCCCTCCATGTAGAAAAAGACCCCCGACTTTCCGATGAAAACATCCCCTGTTACTCGGATACCAAGCATGTTTACGTACGCGGTCATTTGCAAGAGGAACTTGTCGGTGTCGATACTAAGGGCGCCTCCTATTCCAACTCCAGCGTCGAGCTTTAGGAAGTATCCAAGCTTTATTCCTCTAGATAGACGTCCTAAAATACGCACAGCCTTTTCACCGGCTAGAAGTTGCTTCACCTTGTCAAATCTGCTACACTGCATCAGGCTATCGACGGAATGCACAAGCTCTATATCCACTCCTAGGATTTTGAGTCCAAGAAAGTTCAAACCTGTTGTGAACTTCAAGCCAAAACCAGAATAATCTTTAGCTGCATTGATGACTTGAGATCTTACTTTTGTGATCGCCTTGTTTAGATTTGATTTGATAATTGCCGTTTCGTTTTTGATAAGGTTTGTGAAATTGTCTTTCGCCTTGTCTACGAAATGTTCAGATTCGTCCCGGAAATCTGTCACTGTAGATTCAAGCTTTCTGAACTCGTCCCACAATGCGGACAATAAGTCAATAACAGCCATAACATTTCCGGTTCCCAACTCTCTTATAACATCATCAATTGAATTCTCAAACTTGTCCAACACGTTGTAGATTCTATCAATAATTGCATTTGTAGTTTGTGTAAGGATCGCTTCAAATGATGACACCGCTGTGTTCACGAATACTTTGAACCTCTTTAGAATGTCTTTCACCTGGATAATGTCCTGAAGAATATCTATTTTCATATCGTCGGTTATTTTCGAGGAGGGATCTGTTGTAAAGAAAGCGTAGAGTTTACTTGGTATGTCAACTATCCAATCTTTCAGGATGGGAACTGTTTGGAATGGGTTGATACTGAGGATTCCGGAGAAAAACACACCTGGAGGGTTTGCAACCTCGCCGCACCATCGCCTTTCATGAGTCCCTGAAATTGACAAAACACAAACAATTTATTCAACTTATCTGAGGACCTCTCGTCGACCTAGACCAAGGTAGCCTGTCTCTTCGATGTTCGAGCTGCATTTTCACAAATATAAGGAAATTAAGAACAGCTGTACTTTTGTATGATACGAACTCGAAGAAGTTATCACAATCAAAATAAGTTCGTATGAAAGTTTTAAGAGGCAGTACGCAATAAATTGATATGTATTTTTTATCCAAAGGTGTTGAAACGCTTTTGAGAAACAGACTGTATATACTTTGATATATTGACACTTCCTGAATTACAAATATTCAATGACTACATTTACTTGTTTATCATACAACTAAAAAAAACTGGACTACTTCAACAATTTGTATTTGTAACGAACCGAGCAAATAAACCTCTCAAAGACACGAACACATCCGATTAGTGAAAAACACTGTCGTACACTGAACGGCTGTGTTGCCTATATGTATACATCCATGTTCTCTCAAACAATGCATTAGGTCCCTAATTTGCATAAACGTTCAACGAACGTTACATATTCTATTTGACTTTCAAATTTGGTTTTCTTTGAAAAACAACTTTTACAACTCTTATCAAAAACCCAACTCAAAAAGACACATTAGATTATTATATGATATTCTTTTTTATACCGAAAAGAACAACATTCCAGGGCTTGTATTGTTGATTGACTTTGCAGCAGATTTAGACACTATTACATGGAACTTTACGATGAAAGTCTTGAAATTTCTTTATTTTGGACCATCTTTGAGGTCATGGGTAAAGTTATTTGAAACAAATGTTGAGTCTTGCGTAACTGTAAATAGGCATATGTTATAATGGTTTTACTTGCAAAGAGGCTACCGCCAGGGTGATGCTTTGTCGCCATACTTATTCATTTAGTGTGCTGAAGTATTATCTATTCTTCTTAAAAATAACCCTAAGATAACAAGTATTAAGATAGACGGAAAGGAATACATAGTATCTCAATATGCTGATGATACATGCCTTACATTAGATGGTACCGAGGAGTAATTGCGTTATACAATGTTGGTTTTAAAGTTCTATGGGAGAATCTCAGGCCTTAATATTAATACGGATAAAACAAAAGTAATTTGGATTGGATCCTGTAAGAATAGCCAGTATATACTCTGTCCAGAATATATACTCTTATGGGAGAATGAATTGTTCACAGTTTTAGGAGTTAAATTCTCAAAAAATCTGTCTGAAATGGTTAATATAGATTATGACTCCAAAATAGAAGAGATTAATAAGCTGTTTTTTGCCTGGTCAAAACGAGTTCTATCACCAATTGGCAAATTAGTTGTTATCAAAACTCTTGCACTTTCTAAACTGAATCATTTGATTTTATCAATACAAAACCCTTCTCAGGAAAAAATAGACTCCTTTCAGAAATTATTTTTTTAAGTTTCTATGGAGCAACATGAATGATAAGATTAAAAGAACAGTTAAAACACAAGGACATAAATATGGAGGATTGAAAACGGTAGACTTAAATGCCTTTATGCTCAGCCTGAAAGCAACTTGCATTAAGAGAATCTTTAATCTGGATAACTAATATAGTCAATTGGTAAAATTCACTAGTGAGACAATGAACGAATTTTATGAATATGGCTATGGTTATACAAAGAGGCATTTAAATAATGAAATGAATCCATTCTGGAAAGACGCGTTACACAGTTACTACGCTTTATGTCGTAATTTGAAAGTAGCAAATGAAATGCAGTGCTACTCAGTTTACATATGGTACATTCCGGATATTAAGGTCGGAGGCTCTAGTGTTTGTTATAGGCGATGGCTTGCAGCAGGAATAATTTTTCTTGGGGATCTTATAAACGAAAGAGGAGAATTTTATTCCTTCAGAGAATTAATGGCTAATTTTAATATAAGAACCAATTTTATGGAGTATAATGGGCTTTTGGTTGCAATAAGAAACTTCCTTGAGGTAAAAAAGTAACATACACACCAAGAAAAACATACCCCCACCGCCCATTCAAATAGGACTTGCTATCATCAAAAAAGATCTCAAGGGATGTAAACTATTTACAAGTGTATTAGAATAAAGGAGGAATTTCCCAGGTCATTACAAAAATGGAAAGATGAACTTATTGCCCTACCAAACTCAACAATTTCAATGTATGAATCCATATATGACATAGCATTCAAACATACTAGAGATCCAATATTGTTGCATTTTCAACTTAGAATAAATCATTGAATACTTGGGACAAACTATTTTCTTAAAAAGATGAATTTATCAGAAGATACTTGCTCATTCTGCAAAAGTGCTCCAGAGATTATCCTACATTTATTTTGGTCCTGTGACATAATCAAACAATTTTGGGTGGCTTTGTCAAACTATATCAGGAATAGATGTAATTTAAATTTTGTAGATTGGACCACTTGTGAGATCCTATTTGGAATCAAAAAGTGAGACTCAGTCATGAATATAATACTACTGCAAGCCAAAACCTTCTTGTTTTCTTGTAAAATGAGAGATCAAATGCAATCTGTTCAGGCGTTTACCAAAATAGTAAAATCAAGATACCATGTAGAAAGATTCCTGGCAAAGCAAAACTTAAATATGCCTAAATTTGAAGCTCAATGGGAAAAGTATAAGAATCTCATTAAAACTGACTGACACTGTGTTTCTCACTCTTATTGTTTTCTAGCAACTCATAGCTTTTCATAGCTGTGTTGTTGTTTTTTCATCGCAAACAAAAATACATTTTTGACCCATGGTTTTCGCCTTATTTCTTTAAATTTTGCTGTAGTTTTTTTACCTTAATTTTGAACAGTTTCTTTACATGTATATGTTTTTGCTTAGTTGATTGTAGACCATTTTGAAAGTTAACTCTACTACTATATATGTGCAATCATACAATAATGTTTCTTTCTTTATGATGCTTTTATTCAATAGTGTTCTATGTTGATATCTTATATGAATATGACAAATTGGTGAACTTACAAAGAAAAACATTTTCTCGCAGCTTGCCTTTTTTATTTTAGATAGAAGATTGAGGTATACTTTACTATTATAAGCTCTAGCCTCAAAATAGTGCCGTGAGACCAAAGGTGATTTAGGTATGGCCTTTGGATAATACTCATTTGATAACATTAGCAAACTTTATACAACTGATAGGACAGTTCATACAAATGGTTAATCTGGATATAATTTATTTTGAAAAAGACAACACAGACACTTGTTTTGAGGTAGGGCCTGAGTCTACTGAGTTTACTGAGAACACATTTTGATTACACTTCTTTAGAAATTTGAATTAGTTGATAATAAAAACAAACAAAAAACTATATCCCAAGGACAGTAAAAAATATATACGTATGTTTTGGGTTAACCCAATTGTAGCCACAACACCTTTACAGGTTGAGACTAGTGACCAGTACATACTTGAATTTGTTGGTAAAAATAGGTATACAATGTCTTTTACAATACATGGATATGACAATTCCTTGATCAATAATATTAATAGGGACCTCATGTGTGCCTCAGTATAGTACTGCAACAAAATGAATTCATGTCTATACTCCTCACTAGTCTTAGTAATTAAGTTTAATAATAAATTTGTATTTGGGGGAACTGTTCCAGCTTTACTCATAGCTGTTGATTAGACAATGTCTCAGGACATGTGTATATGTTTTTTTTTGTTGAGGTGACGTTGAATAATAATAGAATCTATGCAATATACTGTTTTTGGAAATAAATGGGCTGCCATGCAGCTGAAAATAAAAAAACTCAAAAAGACAAACATTTTCAGAAATATCTTTTCACTGAGGCACTAGTTGTGTCATAATTTTAACATTCGATTGAATGCTGAGCTTTAGAGGTAACAGTCGAAAATAGGGTAGAACATTTTTACCAATACATCGAAAATCAAGGTATGTCTACATATGTACGTTAGAGGCAACCTCTACCTTATCCTTTTTGGCACGTTACCAGAATTTGGCCAAACACATTTTTTTTAACAACGCTAATGATACATTAATGATACTAGTGTCTATATTCAGAGAAAAATGTCGTAAAGAACTTACCGCCAATAGACATGTACACATCAACTGAATCTCTTGCCAAGTCAATGAACGCTATGTTGTGTTCGTTCTTGAAAAGTTTGAATGATAATATAGGCGTCGCAGAGGCTTTGATCTGCGCTAGAATATTCCATTCGTCGACGAATAATGCTGTCAACATCTGTTATAAAATTGAAAACAATTATTTATGATTTAGATGATCGAATTATCCGTATAATAGATTATTACATCTTTAAATTTTCTAAACCTACATGAGTCGCCTGCTGTTGCTTTCAAATCCAATTTTAGGTAGGGATTATGTTAAGCAATATATATCCTAACATACGCATGATTAAAAGAAAAGTAGATGCAAATGAAACAAAAAATAAAGGTGAGGAAACACAAAAAGCATGATAAAGTTTACTGACTACTAGTATTGATATACTTTTAATACTGGCATAAACCTCAAAATATTTATCAATACAGAGAACTTATTTAGTATTCATACAACTTACCCTGGATGGGTTTGGAACGAACACGAACAAATCTCCCCGTCCTTGTAATTGCAAACTTTTGGAGTTCTTCTCAACATCCCCCCCTATCCATAGGTCGGCTCGATCAAACACCCTAGACAAAATGGTATTTTCATCATTATTTATGACCACAGCCAGATACATGAACAATGCATAAGCAACTTTGTTAACTTCTCTTTCTGTATATGAAATGGCTTCACTTGAAAACATCTCGTTGATTTACCCAAATTAAACAGAAACGTTGTTGATTGCCCCGATGTACGCTTTAATCTCCGAATGAAAACCTGTTTAGATTATTTCCCTGAACTACCGTCGAGATAGATAAGCAGCACAAACTATATAAGGTGAGCAGCAACATCATGTTTTGCTCCAAGAGTTCTTATCTTTAGATCGTTATCACTAATAATTATATCTATCATTATTACTACAACTGTTGTACCTTTTGCTAATATAGGGTTCATCACCATTACTACTTCTTTTATTATTATCATGAGCATGTTTATGATTAACCTACTTACGGGTACGTAAACTCAGTATCTCCGTTCCACAACTGCAGTGCCGTCTCCTCATAGTGAACATTTACGCCTCTAACTACGGAGAGTCCTACACCACGTGGTCGGACGGAGATACCTTGCGATTGCTCCAGACCTTTAAACACGTCCAGTCGAGATAACAAATCCCTAGACTCGTCCGGAAGCATCAAAAACATTGATCCACCGTAGCTGTGACAAATATCCACGATAAGACAGAACTTCTTCCCGTTCAGTGGCTTGGGCAGGTTAATTTGATTACCGTAAACGCTGAGGGAAAACTCCGAAGAAAACCGGAAGACGCTGTATACGTGACCCGGAAGTACGGGCGCCCCCTCGCACCACGTGACCTCGTCCATGGCGCGTCCGTAAACTAGGTCAGTTTTGATGTCGCCCATGTCCATAGCGCTGAAAGACGTGCTTGAAAAACCGAGCCATGGTGGGAGTGCAGCAACCAGCCCGTCGAAAACCGTCTTGAGAAACGATACGGATGAAACGAATTCGGATATATCAGAGGCGGTGAACTCAAACGAGATGCAATCGTCGATTCTGGTTACTGGTAGCGGTTGGCCATCGGACTCTGAACGTCTGTTAGCTCCTAGAAATATCGTAAAATCGGCATTGGTTTGAACCACTTCAGCGCCGTTTAGGGTAAGAGGCAGGGAGAGGGTATTCACCTCGACAAAAACGATTCCCTTGGTAAATGTGACACTGTGATCAGAGTTGAGTCGAGACCAGTTGGACGTTGACGATAAGTGTACGTCGATAGCGTTTCCGTCTTTACAGCGTGTAAGGAGTAGTGATGCGCATCCTTTTGGCAGAAGTTGTCGCGCCAGTTTGTGGCGACGGAATACGCTGTCTTTGCCTGCAATTCACGACGTTGAATTTATTAATAAGTAAGCATTTCGTTCTTAACCTATACGTATTAAACCTTTGTTGAGTGTACAATTTATAATCGTCACTACGAATTGGTCTAATAAGTACCAATCTTGTTAAAGAGTGAATTTATATAGATAATGAAGGACATTTGCACATGTGTAATTTTGGCTACGCTAAATCACAAACTTTTCTACAGAAGGTAAAGATTAAAAATCATCATCACCATCACCGTCCACGCCACCGTCACTGTCACCATCGCCGTCATCGTCATCGACACCGTCACCGTCGACGTAACCGTCACCGTCACCGTCATCGTCACCGTAACAATCACCGTCATCGTCACCGTCATCATCATCATTATCTTGTAACCGTCACCGCCATCGTCACCATCACTGTCATCGTCACCATCACCGTCACCGTCACCAACACCGTCATCGTCACTGTCACTGTCACTGTCACTGTCACTGTCACTGTCACTGTCACTGTCACTGTCATCATCATCATCATCATCATCATCATCATCATCATCATCATCATCATCATCATCATCATCATCATCATCATCATCATCATCATCATCATCATCATCATTCATCATCATCATCATCATCATCATCATCATCATCATCATCATCATCATCATCATCATCATCATCATCATCATCATCGTCATCGTCATCGTCATCGTCATCGTCATCGTCATCGTCATCGTCGTCATCGTCATCGTCATCGTCATCGTCGTCGTCGTCGTCATCGTCGTCGTCGTCGTCGTCGTCGTCGTCGTCGTCGTCGTCGTCGTCGTCGTCGTCGTCGCCGTCGCCGTCGTTGTCGTCGTCGTCGTCGTCGTCGTCGTCGTCGCCGTCGTCGTCATCATCGTCGTTATTTATAGGATTCCTGAATGTGTTTGGAATCAAAGATTACACGTATGTCAAGATTCTGTCCCCTTCACTGAATGAGAATGCCTTTGTTAAAAGGAAAGACTACCATTCTATTAATGTTAAGGTAACCCTCTTATTGTAATACGCAATCAAAACTTTATTATTTCTAGTTAACTAAATTCAATGATATAGCCTGTGTTGACCGAATAGTTCCGGTCCAGACAGGTGTTTAACGAGAACGACCGATGTAATGCGACGAAAAGAAAAATATCCGAATGGCGGATTATGGGTATTCTGCTTTAAATGTAAGTATGCTCATCACAGTACAACACATAAAGAAATGATAATGTTTTGTGCCCGACTTTCCTTAAAAACATAACTACCTGTTTGATAAAATTATTTGGAGAGAAAATGCAAACACGAATACATTGATTGTGTTTGTCATTTGAACTACGCTAAAGCCGGTGGTAAATGGATATCCAAATGGCGAATTATGGGTATTCTACCTTAAAGAAAGAAGGCGATGGCATGTTACTGCTATACGATCTATTGACTCATCGTCACTTTATCTTATAAAGGTAATCGTTGTTTAGAAAACAGATTCTTTGTAATACATTACTAAATTCCATTAGAAGATACTCAGCCCAAATGGAAGCTGGATTAGCTGTGGTTTCATAACCTAATCATTTAGTTGAGGCGTAGCCCTTCTTTGTTCAATTGGCAACCTAGAAATTGTGAGTAACATGAAATTTTATTGTTGATTCTTAGTCTATATGGGTTCTATATTAAATTTAGCGAGGTTGCCACTCTGGCAACTTTGGGCAATTTCCATAATTTACATGAATTAAAAATGGCCACCGGAAATAATTCTGAAAATTTTCTGTGAGAGATATTTCATAATATATGACATGTAATATATCTTTTCTGAGGTTTTGAGGTATGATAATTCGATTTCTGACTTTTGCATGTACTTTCTTTCACCCAGAAAGAAAAAAATGAGATTCAAGCCAATTTTGTTATATTTTGCACATTTATTTCACTTTTTGATACTATAATAACCTCATTATGTCATTTATGAAAATACTTTGCACCATAAGTCAATTGTCATTTTATTGTACATTAAAACTAATTTGGTCTAGATCAGTTATGGTAATGTTTAGACCAGTTCTAGGTAATCAAGAAAAACAAATCCCTAAAAAAGCAAGAAAAAAAACGGCATGTCGAAAGGTCAATGTATGAGCACTACTTTCATATGATTGCTAAGCAAAGGGAATGTTTGAAGCCGGTCTTTACCTCATGACCAAGAGAATGGAAACGTGTTGTGTCTACGGACAGCATGGTCTGAGCCGGATCTAACATGACAGAAGTGAAAAATGAATACATACAATATACCGCTGTATAACAATACCCAAGTCTAAACTGTATTTGTTCGGCGTCTGACCAGACTCAACAATATCTGTCTATCATGAATATTAACTGAATTTTGTTTTATTTAATTCTTTTGCAGTGGTGAATATGAATAATATCACAAAAGCACAGTGATTACATTTTATGTTCCCCAAAATGTCTTCTATTCACAAAACACATCACAATCTTGGTATAAGAACCGTTCTTAGGAACATAAACATGGAATGGAATTTAATGGCTTGCCCTAACCCTAGTATCCAAACATTTCAAACACCATAACCAATGATATTTCCCTTTGTTTCATCATATCCATCATCATCACCATCATCACCAGCATCGTTGCTATCCTGTTTACCAATCCATAAACTGCTCTATGAAAGGTTTATTTCTACTTGATCAATATTTTTGTGCTTTTGATCTTATGAAATGTTGTAACAATCCTTCCCATCTAAACGTGTTGTATATAAGGTACATAGAAGACAACTGTTTATGACAACCTTGCGACAAGACATGACTCTCTCTTATATTCTTTCCCCCTCTGAACATTGCATTTATAGCAGATTGTGTCAAACAGCTTGGATGGGGGTGCACATTCCCACTGGGTAATCTTCAGTGCTGTTCTTCTTTATCTCCCATCCAGGTGTTTTTACTTTTGCTCTTGGCTTTCATAGAATAACTGCGAAGTGCAGAGGCAGAGCTTATCTTGGGGTTTGCTTTATCGGAAACAGGGTGTCTGCATTTCTGTCATCTCTGTAAGGTCATACAAAACATTGATCTACAACTCTGCTGCCTTTTCAAGCCATTTGGTGCTTCATTGGTGCTTTGAACCTTTTCATCCAAACATATTCGACAGTCCAGGATAATATCACAAGACTGTGGTCAAGGCGCTAACTATTCCCTTTCAATATTGGTATGATGTTTCACATCCACAGACGGCATGCCAGTTGCTCAGTACGAGACAATAGAACTTCCGATAGCCTTGAATTTAAATATCCAAGCACTGAATCATGTTGATCCTAGTTATGTGCAAGTGGTTGTGAAAGCTACAATGGACTAGAAGGACAAATTTATCCACATTACCAATAAACATATGGACGACGTCCTGGCAGCATCAAGAAATCTCCAGGACATCGGAGACTCCATTAATATTTGCCTCATCATGACGGAATACTCCATCATCTTAAGTCTCTAGTGTGGTATACGTGGTATACTCACCAAGCTTAAAATTACCATGAATACTAGCAAGAAGTTTTTTATGTTATACTTGCTATGCACTGATTAGCTTTCTATTCTGCATGATATTGGCCATAAAAAGAGTCATGCTCCATGGTGACTTCTTTGGCAGAAATAAAAAGGTATTTGACAAACATTTCCTCTAAATGCAATTAAGTCTATAAAACTTCCACTATGCGGCCGAACTATGTGATAAGACAAATCTGATACAATAGCTATCACAGTATCAGGCACCTCTTGGTTGATGTCTACATTGACTAGCTGTATAGGTTACAGTAGACCATACTTTTTGTGCCTTTGTGAATAAAACCATACCCGTCAACGAGAATAGAGGGGAATGTACATAAACCACATTGGATATCAGTAATGAAACTGTTTTTCATTTTTTTCTCTCATAGCTATGATTTATGACAGATCAGCATCCAAGAACCTACCATAATATCTACATACAATATCCAATTTTAATCAACTGAAAGTGCATACCAAGCATATTGTGACTGTCTAGCGACTGTCTAGCAAGGAAGAAATACTTCATTATATAATTCAAGGTCACATTCTTCACATGAATACAACCCTCTCTCTCTCTCTTAATGTTCAAGCTAATGAGCAAAAGTGTCCGTAGAAGGAAACTGTCCACTTAGTATCTTCGAGTTGGATTTAGACCAACATTTTCCAGAAACCTACTCAGTTTGATTAAATACTTCCGCTCGAACATACATACAGTCAATAGCAAACACAATCAAATACTCGCAGATCTTTCACCCAAGACTGTTCTTTTCAAGATACAAGTCGGGACAAACATTTTGCTGCGATATAGGATTTTAATTAAAGGCTTTTCATCTGTTTGATAATACAGCTAGGAAAGGACTTGCCAATGTGAGTTTTAGCTACAGTGACATTTTTTAAACACACTGGCTATTGCCAGATCACTTGCTTTGTTGCAGCTATATATGTACTAGTAATGCCAGATCACTTGCTTTGTTGAAGCAATACATGTAATAGTATTGCCAGATCACTTGCTTTGTTGAAGCAATACATGTAATAGTAATGCCAGATCACTTGCTTTGTTGCAGCAATACATGTAATAGTATTGCCAGATCACTAGCTTTGTTGCAGCAATAAATGTACTAGTAATGCAAGATCACTTGTTTTGTTGCAGCAATACATGTAATAGCACTTGCTTTGTTGCAGCAATACATGTAATAGCACTTGCTTTGTTGCAGCAATAAATGTACTAGTATTGCCAGATCACTAGCTTTGTTGCAGCAATACATGTAATAGCACTTGCTTTGTTGCAGCAATAAATGTACTAGTATTGCCAGATCACTAGCTTTGTTGCAGCAATACATGTAATAGCACTAGCTTTGTTGCAGCAATAAATGTACTAGTATTGCCAGATCACTAGCTTTGTTGCAGCAATACATGTAATAGCACTTGCTTTGTTGCAGCAATACATGTAATAGTAATGTCAGATCAACTGCTTTGTTGCAGAAATACATGTAATAGTATTGCCAGATCACTTGCTTTGTTGCAGCAATACATGTAATAGCACTTGCTTTGTTGCAGCAATACATGTAATAGTAATGCAAGATCAATTGCTTTGTTGCAGCAATACATGTAATAGTATTGCCAGATCACTTGCTTTGTTGCAGCAATACATGTAATAGTAATGCCAGATCACTTGCTTTATTGCAGCAATACATGTAATAGTATTGCCAGATCACTTGCTTTGTTGCAGCAATACATGTAATAGTAATGCCAGATCACTTACATTGTTGCAGCAATACCTGTAATAGTATTGCCAGATCACTTGCTTTGTTGCAGCAATACATGTAATAGTAATGCAAGATCACTTGCTTTTTTGCAGCCATACATGTACTAGTATTGTCAATTCACTTGCTTTGTTGCAGCAATAAGTGTACTAGTATTGCCAGATCACTAGCTTTTTTGCAGCAATACATGTAATAGCACTTGATTTGTTGCAGCAATACATGTACATGTAATAGTAATGCCAGATCACTTGCTTTATTGCAGCAATACATGTAATAGTATTGCCAGATCACTTGCTTTGTTGCAGCAATACATGTAATAGTAATGCCAGATCACTTACATTGTTGCAGCAATACCTGTAATAGTATTGCCAGATCACTTGCTTTGTTGCAGCAATACATGTAATAGTAATGCAAGATCACTTGTTTTGTTGCAGCAATACATGTACTAGTATTGCCAGATCACTTGCTTTGTTGCAGCAATAAGTGTACTAGTATTGCCAGATCACTAGCTTTGTTGCAGCAATACATGTAATAGCATTGCCAGATCACTTGCTTTTTTGCAGCCATACATGTACTAGTATTGCCAATTCACTTGCTTTGTTGCAGCAATAAGTGTACTAGTATTGCCAGATCACTAGCTTTTTTGCAGCAATACATGTACTAGTATTGCCAGATCACTTGCTTTGTTGCAGCAATAAGTGTACTAGTATTGCCAGATCACTAGCTTTGTTGCAGCAATACATGTAATAGCATTGCCAGATCACTTGCTTTGTTGCAGCAATACATGTAATAGTAATGCAAGATCACTTGCTTTTTTGCAGCCATACATGTACAAGTATTGCCAATTCACTTGCTTTGTTGCAGCAATAAGTGTACTAGTATTGCCAGATCACTAGCTTTTTTGCAGCAATACATGTACTAGTATTGCCAATTCACTTGCTTTGTTGCAGCAATAAATGTACTAGTATTGCCAATTCACTTGCTTTGTTGCAGCAATAAATGTACTAGTATTGCCAGATCACTAGCTTTGTTGCAGCAATAAGTGTACTAGTATTGCCAATTCACTTGCTTTGTTGCAGCAATAAATGTACTAGTATTTGGTTTGAAAATAGATTAGATCTTTACCTTGTACTTCATGGGATACATCGCTGTAGTAAAATCAGTTTTTTTCAAATCAAAATACGAATTTATGAGAATTACTCCTCTGTTAAATGTTAATACAAATGTTATAACGACATTTGTGCTGAGTATCATACAAATGACACTGTACGGTATGTGTGTTTCTCTGAATTAAAGGCTTATTGTATGTTGTATATTGCAATTAGATCTTGTCTCAATAATTGTTTTATAATCAAATATAAACGTATTTGTATTGTACAGAATGAAAAAAAATGAAATCTTTATTGATCAAATAGCCAATCACAATAATTTTGATATTTTCAAAATGGCGTCTATGTTTTTCAACATAGAGTGGTCAAAATTGAATAAAAACATCAAAAATGAACTTTCCATACCCCAAAACAATAGAAAGGACACATTACATGCCATAATTTTTCTTAAAGGTGTTGTGTAGAAAAACCACTATGCTGATCGGCGGCCATTTTTGATTTATGCAAATGATGCAAATTGCCCAAAGTTGCCAGAATGGCAACCTCGCTCAATTTAATGCAGGACCCATTTCGACTAAGAATCAGCAATAAAAATTCATGTTACTCAAAATTTCTAGGTTCCGAAAATTTCGCCTCGACTAATTCTGTGTGAAAGGCATTTAATGCTAACAGCAATTGAAACCTTCGCATGTCGTAATGTAAAATAAATTCTAAACGTTACTTGTTTCGAATAGAATTAAAATTTGAGTTTATTAAAGGCACATAAAAGGAGATAAGTACACATAAATTACTAATAATATATGGAGTTCGTTTATCATGTTCATAAAAGTCAGGAGAATCCATTTAGAATGCGTTGGGACCCTATCAAATATGACCCTTTTAACATAAGTTATTTTGTGCTTGGAATATAGTTGTCTCCAATTCATTCATGTTTACTAACAACCTGTTTGTTTACATATTCAAAAGAACGAATTCTGATTGGTCGGTTCAATCATTTGTGTATCAGCTGTCAATGCCAAAGGTGAAGAATCACACAATCTGAATTATTAAACTTGCTAATCTGGGTTATTTCTGGTTGACTTTCACGTTTAAATTGTGCTGATGGTGTTTTCTGGTGATAACTATTTTAATCTGACCAAAAGCTAACCAAATGATATAGTTTGATATAGCATTAACCTCCTTTTATGAGCCTTTAAATTTGACCCCAAGTCTAGTGTTTCAGTTAAACCCGCGTCGGTCCGTGTCTCCATCTATTCTTCTTCGGATTTTCTCACCATTACCTTAAAATATAATATCAAATTCTCTATCTAAATCCTTTTCCAAACGACCAAAACTGGCCGGTGATAAAGAAAGCATATCCGTTCGTACCTTTACATTTGTGTCCGTCAATGTCAAGGTCGTAAGCTTGATCACAGCTACAATTGTACGAGCCAACAGTGTTGGTACAAGTTTGATCACATTTGCTTGTCCCGGTGGCGCATTCGTCAATGTCTGTAAAACATTAAGTAAGGGTACGTAAAGCTTAATGATAAAGAAGAGTTTATCTTTGTGTTTGCAATATAACACCATTTCTTTATAACTTCAATTAGAAGATATTGCCATAAAGATCCAAACTAGTAAAACTGTTATTTCGCATTTGATTGGACTGCTTTCATTAAGGTAGAAAATCCATAATCTGCTTTTTTGAAACATTTTCTTTTGTCGGATTACTTAGGTGGTCTCGGTATACATCGGTCTGAGTGGGAAATATTCATGTAAAACAGAACAATTTCGGCCCCGGCCGGTGTATGCCGAGAACGTCCGAAGTTATCCGACGAAAACAATGTTTCAAAAATGACGAATAATAGGTATTATACCTTAAAATGATATTGGCATCCCTGTGAGAAAAGGAATTAGCACATTTGCCTTGGTCAACGGTATCACTTTGTGCAGGTATCTAAATCAAAACTGTTTAAACATCAAACGAACGCTGTATCTCTGATAAATTTAGGTATTTGCGTCATGTGGAAATTAACATGCTATGATACTTGCTCTATTTAAGTTTATATAGCTTGAAATTGAGAGAATATTTTTTAAATGCTTTGTTTGTCTGTTTGTTCAGTTATATTTCAATATCCGGCGCATCATGCATGGATGAAGATTCCAAAGTTTACTGTCCATCAGGGCAGATCAAGAAGAGAAGAACCATCGACACTCCGTAAGTCAGCCTCGATATTTTCTGTAATGAAGATTCAAATATACCGCAAGTTGATTTGAATCGAACCAGTTACGGCCTTTAAGATTTAAGTCGAGTATTCTTATTACTAGGCCACAGAGCCCTTTTTTAAGATAAAGACATGAGCTGTACATTATAGAAAGTTTACTCTTTTTTATCGAACGTCCAATGATCGGTAAAAGCAATAGCAAAGGTATCGCGGACTAAGAGAATATTACCGGGACAAAAGATTCCGATGCTATCCGACGTCTCACGGACTTACCCGAACATGTTCGTCCATCTCCGTTAAGCTTGTAACCAGGGCGACAGTCACAGCGGGAGGTACCGGGTTCATTTATACACGTCTGTTCACATTCTCCGTTGTTTTTGTCGCATTCGTTTATGTCTGCAAGTTACAAAATGAATAAGACATGAGAGGCGTAAGGTCGCAGATAAGTCGTAAACAATGTCACGAATACGGTCCCTGTACATCCACAGTTAGGTAATGTTCCTTTCAATGCGTACATGTACCTCTTTAGACGAAATAAAATAATAAAGTCGGTGTAATCTACGGGGGAAACGCTTGGTAACGGTTAGTAAAGGACATCCTTGAATCAGTCTTCGTTCAGAAACAAATGCATATATTGTTGCTTTGAAGGCATAAAACCTAGGACGGAAAGGTATTTGTCGAGTCGGCTCTTCTAACTGAAGGCCCTTGTTTTCCAAAATGAGTTTCTCTTGCGTTTAGACTGTGTACCTCATGCTTGTTTTACGTCTCCAAAAATAAATTATAGAAAACATAAAATTTGAAACAGAGATTTTTCATTCTTGAAAAAAGCAATTTTTGAAAATAAGATGACGCATTGAAGACTTCCGTTATGTCTGCAGCCAGACGTTAATGGGAAAAGTGAGTTGATGAGGTACAGTAATCTTTTTTTGTCACAGTAGTTTTTGACTGTTCTCTGACATTAAAAGCCGAAAAAAACTTTCTGACGCACGATTTTAAACCATCTTTGGAAAAATTTCATGGTGCACAATTCAAATTGACAATATCTATCAGAACCGGAACTATTCGGTCTGATGGATATAATTCCAGCCGAGACCAATGTTTAATACAAATAGTTCCGGTCCATACCGATGTAAACCGAGCAGTACCGAAGTAATCCGACGAAAAAATTTGTTTCAAAATGGCTAATTATGAGTATTTTACCTAAAGATAAAGAAATAAGTTTGAAAGTGTTATGCATTTAGTGACAAGGATTGTTGAAATCTTACTTGTTAGACTGTTTCTAAAAGACAAATATCTGTGAGATAGCCCCTTTAAGATAAATTACTAGCACAGAGAAGACTTACCAACGCACGACTTTAGATCTGTGTCAAGCAAGTAATCTGGTTTACATGAGCATTTGAATGATCCGAGGGTATTGGTGCAGATCTGACTACAGCCAGATGCCGATGTTGTGCATTAGTTAATGTCTTGAATAAATCAGTAAATGTATTGATAAATGAGGACCTGAGAATTTTCTGTGTAATTTTCAAAATACATGTAGACAAATCACACGTTGTTAAAACACATTATACATACTTGTTTTGTCTTAACGAAACAGATTTCTTTTTTTACTCTGACTTGCACCTGTATTTTATAACCTATATTTTTCCCATGAAACATGAAAACTTATTCAACTTATCTATTGCTATGTGATTTTAACCTCGACTATTCGAAGAATATGGAGAGCTATTCTACTCACCCGGGCGTCGGCGTCGGCGTCGCTATCGGCGTCACACCTTGATTAAGTTTTTACGTGCAAATTTGTAGCTCATTAACTACTGTATGGAATGGGTTGATACTCCCCACATGTGTTCAAGGTAATAAACTAAGATTCCAGGCCAAGTTTCAAACCTCTAGTCTTAAATATAAGCAAGTTTTGTGGCTTTTTGTACTAAGAAAATCTTGGTTAAATTTTTGCGTGCAAGTTTTTATCTCATAAACGACTATAATGAATAGGTTGATACTTTACACATGTGTTCAGGGCAATAATTCAAGAGTCTGACCAAGTTTCAAAACTCTTGTATCTAATTTAAGCAAATAATGTGGCTTTATGTACTTAGAATTATCTTGGTTAAGATTTTGCGTGCAAGTTTGTATCTCATGAATCACTGTATGAGATCGGTTGGTACTTCACACTTGTGTTTAGGCTCAAAATCTAAGGTCCCTGACCAAGTTTCAAATCTCTTGTTTTGAATTTAAGCTAATTATGGCGTCCTTTATACTTAACAAATCTTGGTGAACATTTTGCATGCATGTTTGTTTCTCAACAGCTATTGTAGGGAATCATTGTTTGCACCCTGATATTTTAGAAACAATAATATTTCACCGACCTATATCCGTCTCAGACTTTACTGAATAGTCGAGCATGCTGTCTTACGGACAGCTCTTGTTTAACTACCTGTAGTCTTAACAACCTATCAGTGTCATAGGAATACCCTTAATCGAAATCATTATTAGTCATTTTCTATGAACAATAAAAGTTCAAAAACTATAGATGCGTTATTAAAAACCCGATACAGAAAAATCGCCAAAACGTGTAAGGGACGAACGACAACTCTACAGGGAGATCAGATTAACACAACCACGAGTTATTCCCCTTTACAACATGTGTAGTGCAAGCGCTAGGGAGATGGCGCCGAATTTGCAAATTATATTTTCCGGAAGAACCGACGGATACAACGAATTTTTATACTTGACGATAGTAAAAAAAAAACCGATGACTGACTATCACAATCAAGGGGAACATATCCTGTTCTACTATCAAGGGAGATGAATTTACACAATAAAAACGTGTAATGCAGTTGAAAGGGAGATGGCATTAAACTTGCAAAACATATTTTCTGGAAAAAGAGACGAAAGAAACATATCATTTATGCCTGAAATACAAAATTCTGTTGTCTTACCATCACAATTTGGGGTTTCTAATATTCACAAGGGGGTTAAGGTCAATACAACCAAGAGAAATCTCAGGAGTTATACATCTTTACAAAAAGTGCTGTGCAATTGCCATGAAGAAAGTGCTTAACTTGCAATATACATTTTCCTGCGGAAATGACTTGTCATATATACAGTAGAATATCAATACCTAGATCTTCTGATTGCCGAACTCTTCTATTAGTCGAGGTTAATACGCGGGTCTGAAGTATTTCCGCTGTATTTATACCGTTTCAATATTCCAGACATATTTACGTCGAACTCTCCCTGTGTCGACATTTCTCATGAGGTCCCTTCTATTTAGAGGTATAGAGAATCTATTGTATGCCCAAAACTTGTTTACTTACCATAACATCTAGGGGAAGCATACCCGGTTCTACACGAACAATAGTTCGGTCTCCTACAATATCCACCATTCCGACAGGCTGTGGATCCGAAACAGAGAGCTGGAATGGATAAAACACAATCCACTTACTTTATCCCACTTCTCCATGAAACCTCACGTTGACCCTTCACCAACGCACAACAACCTGTTATGACAGAAATATCAGTTTATCCTTGTGAGTGATTTATCCGTTTATCGCAATGATTTCTACACATGGTCATACAAGAACTTATCATCTTTATTCATAATCTGCTTTTTTGAAACATTTTATTTTGTCGGATTACTAAGAGGTCTTGGTATACATCGGTCTGAGCGGGAACTATTCATATAAAACAGAAACAATTTCGGCCCGGCCGGTGTATGCCGAGAACGTCCGAAGTAATCCGACGAAAACAATGTTTCAAAAATGACGAATAATAGGTGTTATACCTTAAAAATGATATTGGCATCCCTGTGAGAAAAGGAATTAGCACATTTGCCTTGGTCAACGGTATCACTTTGTGCAGGTACCTAAATCAAAACTGTTTAAACATCAAACGAACGCTGTATCTCTGATAAATTAAGGTATTTGCGTCATGTGGAAATTAACATGCGTATACTACTTGCTCTATCTAAGTTTATATAGCTTGACATTGAGAGTATATTTTTTAAATGCTTTGTTTGTCTGTATGTTCAGTTATATTTCAATATCCGGCGCATCATGCATGGATGAGGATTCCAAAGTTTACTGTCCATCAGGGCAGATAAAGAAGAGAAGAACCATCGACACTCCGTAAGTCAGCCTCGATATTTTCTGTAATGAAGCTTCAATTATACCGCAAGTTGATATGAATCGAACCAGAAACGGCCTTTAAGATTTAAGTCGAGTATTCTTATTACTAGGTCACAGAGCCCTTTTTTAAGATAAAGACATGAGCTGTACATTATAGAAAGTTCACTTTTTTTATCGAACGTCCAATGATCGGTAAAAGCAATAGCAAAGGTATCGCGGACTAAGAGAACATTACCGGGACAAAAGATTCCGATGCTATCCGACGTCTCACGGTCTTACCCGAACATGTTCGTCCATCTCCGTTAAGCTTGTAACCAGGGCGACAGTCACAGCGGGAGGTACCGGGTTCATTTATACACGTCTGTTCACATTCTCCGTTGTTTTTGTCGCATTCGTTTATGTCTGCAAGTTACAAAATGAATACAACATGAGAGACGAAAGGTCGCAGATAAGTCGTAAACAATGTCACGAATACGGTCCCTGTACATCCACAGTTAGGTAATGTTCCTTTCAACGCGTACATGTACCTCTTTAGGCGAAAAAAAAATAATAAGGTCGGTGTAATCTACGGGGGGAAACGCTTGGAAACGGTTAGTAAAGGACATCCTTGAATCAGTCTTCGTTCAGAAACAAATGCATATATTGTTGCTTTGAAGGCATAAAACCTAGGACGGAAAGGTATTTGTCGAGTCGGTTCTTCTAACTGAAGGCCCCTGTTTTCCAAAATGAGTTTCTCTTGCGTTTAGACTGTGTACCTCATGCTTGTTTCACTTCTTCAAAAATAAATAATAGAAAACATAAAATTTGAAACAGAGATTTTTCATTCTTGAAAAAAGCAATTTTTGAAAATAATATGTCGCATTGAAGACTTCCGTTATGTCTGCAGCCAGACGTTAATGGGAAAAGTGAGTTGATGAGGTACAGTAATCTTTTTTTGTCACAGTAGTTTTTGACTGTTCTCTGACATTAAAAGCCGAAAAAAACTTTCTGACTCACGAATTTAAACCATCTTTGGAAAAATTTCATGGTGTACAATTCAAATTGACAATATCTATCGGAACCGGAACTATTCGGTCTGATGGAGATAATTCCAGCCGAGACCAATGTTTAATACAAATAGTTCCGGTCCATACCGATGTAAACCGAGCAGTACCGAAGTAATCCGACGAAAGAATTTGTTTCAAAATGGCGAATTATGAGTATTTTACCTAAAGATAAAGAAATAAGTTTGAAAGTATTATGCATTTAGTGACAAGGATTGTTGAAATCTTACTTGTTAGACTGTTTCTAAAAGACAAATATCTGTGAGATATCCTCTTTAAGATAAATTACTAGCATAGAGAAGACTTACCAACGCACGACTTTAGATCTGTGTCAAGCAAGTAACCTGGTCTACATGAGCATTTGAAAGATCCGCTGGTATTGGTGCAGATCTGACTACAGCCAGATGCCGATGTTGTGCATTAGTTAATGTTTTGAATAAATCAGTAAATGTATTGATAAATGAGGACCTGAGAATTTTCTGTGTAATTTTCAAAATACATGTAGACAAATCACACGTTGTTAAAACACATTATACATACTTGTTTTGTCTTAACGAAACAGATTTCTTTTTTTACTCTGACTTGCACCTGTATTTTATAACCTATATTTTCCCCATGAAACATGAAAACTTATTCAACTTATCTATTGCTATGTGATTTTAACCTCGACTATTCGAAGAATATGGAGAGCTATACTACTCACCCGGGCGTCGGCGTCAGCGTCGCTATCGGCGTCACACCTTGATTAAGTTTTTACGTGCAAATTTGTATCTCATTAACTACTGTATGGAATGGGTTGATACTCCCCACATGTGTTCAAGGTAATAAACTAAGATTCAAGGCCAAGTTTCAAATCTCTAGTCTTAAATATAAGCAAGTTTTGTGGCTTTTTGTACTAAGACAATCTTGGTTAAGTTTTTGCGTTCAAGTTTTTATCTCATAAACGACTATAATGAATAGGTTGATACTTTACACATGTGTTCAGGGCAATAATTCAAGTGTCTGACCAAGTTTCAAAACTCTCGTATCTAATTTAAGCAAAAGATGCGGCTTTTTGTACTTAGAATTATCTTGGTTGTTTTTGCGTGCAAGTTTGTATTTCATGAATCACTGTATGAGATCGGTTGGTACTTCACACTTGTGTTTAGGGTCAAAATCTAAGGTCCCTGACCAAGTTTCAAATCTCTTGTTTTGAATTTAGGCTAGGTATGGCGTCCTTCATACTTAACAATTCTTGGTGAACATTTTGCATGCATGTTTGTTTCTCAACAGCTATTGTAGGGAATCATTGTTTGCACCCTAATATTTTAGAAACAATAATATTTCACCGACCTATATCCGTCTCCGACTTTACTGAATAGTCGGGCATGCTGTCTTACGTACAGCTCTTGTTGAATTACCTGTAGTCTTAACAACCTATCAGTGTCATAGGAATACCATTAATCGAAATCATTATTCGTCATTTTCTATAAACAATAAAAGTTCAAAAACTATTGATGCGTTATTGAAAACCCGATACAGAAAAATCGCCCAAACGTGTAAGGAACGAACGGCAACTCAACAAGGAGATCAGATTAACACTGTACATTATAGAAAGTTGACTCTTTTTTATCGAACGTCCAATGATCGGTAAAAGCAATAGCAAAGGTATCGCAGACTAAGATAACATTACCGGGACAAAAGATTCCGATGCTATCCGACGTCTCACGGACTTACCCGAACATGTTCGTCCATCACCGTTTAGCCTGTAACCAGGGCGACAGTCACAGCGGGAGGTACCGGGTTCATTTATACACGTCTGTTCACATTCTCCGTTGTTTTTGTCGCATTCGTTTATGTCTGCAAGTTACAAAATGAATAAAACATGAGAGTCAAAAGTCGCAGATAAGTCGTAAACAATGACACGAATACGGTCCCTGTACATCCACAGTTAGGTAATGTTCCTTTCATCGCGTACATGTACCTCTTTAGACGAAATAAAATAATAAAGTCGGTGTAATCTACGGGGGGAAACGCTTGGAAACGGTTAGTAAAGGACATCCTTGAATCAGTCTTCGTTCAGAAACAAATGCATATATTGTTGCTTTGAAGGCATAAAACCTAGGACGGAAAGGTATTTGTCGAGTCGGTTCTTCTAACTGAAGGCCCCTGTTTTCCAAAATGAGTTTCTCTTGCGTTTAGACTGTGTACCTCATGCTTGTTTCACGTCTCCAAAAATAAATTATAGAAAACATAAAATTTGAAACAGAGATTTTTCATTCTTGAAAAAAGCAATTTTCGAAAATAAGATGGCGCATTGAAGACTTTCGTTGTGTCTGCAGCCAGACGTTAATGGGAAAAGTGAGTTGATGAGGTTCAGTAATCTTTTTTTGTCACAGTAGTTTTTGACTGTTCTCTTACATAAACAGCCGATGCAGAACGGGAAAAAAACTTTCTGACGCACGAATTTAAACCATCTTTGGAAAAATTCATGGTGTACAATTGAAATTGACAATATCTATCGGAACCGGAACTATTCGGTCTGATGGAGATAATTCCAGCCGAGACCAATGTTTAATACAAATAGTTCCGGTCCATACCGATGTAAACCGAGCACGACCGAAGTAATCTGACGAAAGAATTTGTTTCAAAATGGCGAATTATGAGTATTTTACCTAAAGATAAAGAAATAAGTTTGAAAGTGTTATGCATTTAGTAACAAGGATTGTTGAAATCTTACTTGTTAGACTGTTTCTAAAAGACAAATATCTGTGAGATAGCCCCTTTAAGATAGATTACTAGCATAGAGAAGACTTACCAACGCACGACTTTAGAACTGTGTCAAGCACGTAATCGGGTCTACATGAGCATTTGAATGATCCGAGGGTATTGGTGCAGATCTGATTACAGCCAGATGCCGATGTTGTGCATTAGTTAATGTCTTGAATAAATCAGTAAATGTATTGATAAATGAGGACCTGAGAATTTTCTGTGTAATTTTCAAAATACATGTAGACAAATCACACGTTGTTAAAACACATTATACTTGTTTTGTCTTAACGAAACAGATTTCTTTTTTTACTCTGACTTGCACCTGTATTTTATAACCTATATTTTCCCCATGAAACATGATAACTTATTCAACTTATTTATTGCTATGTGATTTTAACCTCGACTATTCGAAGAATATGGAGAGCTATACTACTCACCCGGGCGTCGGCGTCGGCGTCGCTATCAGCGTCACACCTTAATTAAGTTTTTACGTGCAAATTTGTATCTCATTAACTACTGTATGGAATGGGTTGATACTCCCCACATGTGTTCAAGGTAATAATCTAAGAGTCCAGGCTAAGTTTCAAACCTCTAGTCTTAAATATAAGCAAGTTTTGTGGCTTTTTGTACTAAGAAAATATTGGTTAAGTTTTTGCGTGCAAGTTTTTATCTCATAAACGACTATAATAAATAGGTTTGATACTTTACACATGTGTTCAGGGCAATAATTCAAGTGTCAGACCAAGTTTCAAAACTATTGTATCTAATTTAAGCAAATAATGCGGCTTCTTGTACTTAGAATTATCTTGGTTAAGATTTTGCGTGCAAGTTTGTATCTCATGAATCACTGTATGAGATCGGTTGGTACTTCACACTTGTGTTTAGGCTCAAAATCTAAGGTCCCTGACCAAGTTTCAAATCTCTTGTTTTGAATTTAAGCTGATTATGGCGTCCTTTATACTTAACAATTCTTGGTGAACATTTTGCATGCATGTTTGTTTCTCAACAGCTATTGTAGGGAATCATTGTTTGCACCCTGATATTTTAGAAACAATAATATTTCACCGACCTATATCCGTCTCCGACTTTACTGAATAGTCGGGCATGCTGTCTTACGGACGGCTCTTGTTTAATTACCTTTAGTCTTAACAACCTATCAGTGTCATAGGAATACCCTTAATCGAAATCATTATTAGTCATTTTCTATGAACAATAAAAGTTCAAAAACTATAGATGCGTTATTAAAAACCCGATACAGAAAAATCGCCAAAACGTGTAAGGAACGAACGACAACTCTACAGGGAGATCAGATTAACACAACCACGAGTTATTCCCCTTTACAACATGTGTAGTGCAAGCGCTAGGGAGATGGCGCCGAATTTGCAAATTATATTTTCCGGAAGAACCGACGGATACAACGAATTTTTATACTTGACGATAGTAAAAAAAAACCGATGACTGACTATCACAATTAAGGGGAACATATCCTGTTCTACTATCAAGGGAGATACATTTACACAATAAAGACGTGTAATGCAATTGCAAGGTAGATGACATTAAACTTGCAAAACATATTTTCTGGAAAAAGAGACGAAAGAAACATATTATCATTTATGCCTGAAATACAAAACCTGTTGTCTTACCATCCTAATTTGGGGTTTCTGATATTCACAAGGGAGATAAGATCAATACAATCAAGAGAAATCACAGGAGTTATACATCTTTACAAAAAGTGTTGTGCAGTCTCCATGAAGAAAGTGCTTAACTTGCAATATACATTTTCCTGCGGAAATGACTTGTCATATATACAGTAGAATACATAGATCTTCTGATTGCCGAACTCTTCTATTAGTCGAGGTAAATAAGTATTTTCGCTGTATTTCTACCGTTTCAATATTCCAGACATATTTACGTCGAACTCTCCCTGTGTCGACATTTCTCATGAGGTCCCTTCTATTTAGAGGTATAGAGAATCTATTGTATGCCCAAAACTTGTTTACTTACCATAACATCTAGGGGAAGCATACCCGGTTCTACACGAACAATAGTTCGGTCTCCTACAATATCCACCATTCCGACAGGCTGTGGATCCGAAACAGAGAGCTGGAATGGATAAAACACAATCCACTTACTTTATCCCACTTCTCCATGAAACCTCACGTTGACCCTTCACCAACGCACAACAACCTGTTATGACAGAAATATCAGTTTATCCTTGTGAGTGATTTATCCGTTTATTGCAATGATTTCTACACATGGTCATACAAGAACTTATCATCTTTATTGGTTTTATTCATCTTTAACCAGTACTCATATTTAAAGATGAGCCTATAGAAAAAGGAAATCAGTTCAAGTAAACTTATTATAAGTAAGTCATAACGAAATCATTAATGATTTTCGATAATCATTTTCAATCGACCTGCACACCTCGTATTTATTGAACATATCTGTTTCATTTTTTATTCAACATTTAATAAGAAATTAAAACCATTACTGCTCCTTTTTCTATCTGCAACTTGCATCTCCAGTCGTAATGCTTTAACCATTGCCTAGAATGTCATTCGGGTAAGCATTATTACATCTGTTTCTGGTCTCTGGTATGCCATGGTATGGATTCTGAACCAATTGTCATTGTGTTTACTTTTGGTTAATGTCGTATCAGCAGTATTTCAGTTAACGCATGGCTTTCCTGGACTTCACCAGTACTAGGCAGTATCTTGATACTCCCTTGAAAAGTCAATTGCAGCTGGTGGGGATTAGACCTGAGACCCGAGTGCAACTAGCCCTACACCTTAACCACTGGACCATGAAGGATCTTTCATTATGGAGAGTTTTCCTTTATCTATTTTGGATAGAAACAATTAGGTGAATCCTTGGAACTTTCTATCGATGATTCGTCGATAGCATATCATTCCTTGAAGAAAACGTTTCAGGGACCAATGCGTTGTCGCCGTTATCCGCTGGGTACAAAAGATGTCTGTTAAACTAAATATTTTGAGCATATGTGACCAAACGATAAGAATGCCGAACGTGAAATAAATTGACCCTTCTCTGCGTTGGTTCAAATCCCGACATCGATCGATTTACATTTCACGAATGGTAGTCCCCAGGCTGACTGAATGCCAATTTGCCTACCCGGATTGCCAGAGCCTTAAGACAGTTTTGCTTAAGTCCTCCTTAATGAGTTAAACATTGTTTCGATGAGGAACCCGGTAAAGAAAACAAACGAATTTAGCATTAATGATGACCTTTATATGATGATGAAAGTTTTTGTGGTAAAATGCACACCAATTAAGGCTTTCTGCGTATTCGCTGGATTTATCTATTCACTGTATCACATTAACAATAGTGCATTGATTTTGAACAAACAATAAATAATACGCTTTTTTATGTATAGTTGGAAGTTGGTTAGATTCAGATTTTATGCCAAAACTTTCAAATTATCGAAAGACTACACCATTCAAACCCGAGAACGCTTCGGGTGAACCTTCTGCGTTTATCCACACAAAGGATTTAGTGACAAGTTGTACATTTTGTGGTAAGCAACACAACAATAAAGACCCATCGTATAAATACAGGATTCTTTTATTTTGTGTATCATCTTTGTAATATTCTACCGATTCTGATTGGTCGATTTATATACTCACGTGTGTTACAGCGACTACCGGTAAAATATTTACAACAAACTTGGCGGGAACACGTCTTTAAACAGGACCGAGTCTTTTGTCTGTAAAACAATCAAATTAGAATCGTCTTCGACATCGTCAACGTTATAAGAGATTGGATAGTATTGAAGGGCAGTTTGATTTTAAACCTAAACCCCGATCTATCTATACCGAGAACGACAGAAGTACTCCGACGACAAAATAAGTTTCAAAGGGGTGGATTATTTGTATTTTACCATAACGGGGTCCTGGGTGTTCTAACTGGCTTGATCGTCTATTGTTGGGCAGTTATGTTCCGGTTCTATTTCACTCAACGATAAGTCAATCAGTGTA
This sequence comes from Cerastoderma edule, assembly GCA_947846245.1. Taxonomy (NCBI): domain Eukaryota; kingdom Metazoa; phylum Mollusca; class Bivalvia; order Cardiida; family Cardiidae; genus Cerastoderma; species Cerastoderma edule. Next base: position 3,285,357 of record OX401414.1, read on the forward strand.
ATATAATTGAAATATTGCTGACGTTATGTTAAACCCAAACAAACAACAATATATAGATTATAGACTGTGAACCTGTCTCTCAACCACGAATATAGAGACCGATATGGTACAAATCTACCAAGCAGAATTCTGAATGGTAACGGAAGAAACGAAACACCACACTGTCCTTAACTAGGAACGTTTGCCGATTCAATTCCTTGACGAAAATATCGTTCGAAATTATTTGAAATTGGATTTTTGACAACCATTTGATACACGTTAGTGGATAATAAAAGTCTGCTAAAGGGCTGTCCGCTTTGCAAATCGCAAAACAATGATTCATGGGGAAACCGTGATTCTTGTTGTCGTAATTTGGAACGTTGCATTCTGACCACTCAAATCGCTCAGAATTTGTAGACTGCCCGTTGTCTATCTTTTGGAACATTATGAAACCAGTAAACAGCGGGGGCTAGTTTAAATGTTAAAGAGACACATTACCTGTGACGAGTACATCTTCCCCAACCGAAGAGCCCGCATTTCGTCCTGTACGGCTCTTTGTAGTAACAGGTCCCCGCGCACGAGTATTCCTCCGTACAATACCGCGCCGATCCAAGGCTATAAGTAGTCAAATAACAGGCGTGAAATCACTCACTGAAAAAGGGGCCGATTTACAACAACCAGTAAGTTAATACAGAATTTACTAAACGATTTTATTCGCACCGGATGAAGATGATGAGGACTATCTCACTTATTGAGATTTTTATATTTTTAGAATAAAGTGTTTTCTAATATAAAATGTTATCACAGATCTATAAAGGTATGTATATGTATATTAGCGATTCACTTCTCACACTCTTTCATAACCACGCATTGCCGATATAGCACATTTGTGTTGCCGATAATAGTAAATCGTTTAAATGGTTTATTTTGTAAACGAATATCTAAATTGGAATTACAAATAGGTAAAAAGTGATATTGTTAACAACCATGATCATGTTGATCTTACTAATATATGAATGCGTTTGTGAATACCTTACTTCCGTCATGCGAAATAATTAATTGGGTACGACTTCTCCATCAAACTACTTATAGGCATTGAAGCTTGTTTAGCTTTTTCAAAGGAAAACACAGGTGTTCAGCAACTCTAGAATGAAGAAATTAAAACTGGCGCTTTTTTAAGTTTTTATAGTTTTAAACTTATTTATGTTACATCGCTTGTGAATCAAGTTTTAACAATTTAGACTAATAACTCTTGGTTCTGCTTCTTGGATACATGACCAGTAGTCGCACCTAATGTAAATTAATGGAACCTTACAAGGGGAATCAAGCTACCCTCTGGATTTGTACCCACGACGCTCGTGTTCCATGCCGACTCTTTGCCCCTGGACAACTGTCCTTCACTGTGTAAATTGATGAGGATAGTTTAAATCACCGTATTTACGTTTGATACTCAGAAAGCATGATTTCTGAGATAGCCCATATAATGAACAAAATTGAGAGACGAACTCCGCTTCTCACGGGGATCGAACGAACGACACTCGTGTCCTAGTGCTAGTAGCCTATCACATGACCAATTTCCTTTACAAATATTGATTTGCTTGGTGTTTAACGCCGTGTTAACAAATTTCTGGTATGCTTTGGCTTTCCTTGATTCACAAGTACTAGGCAAGGGCTCTGAAGCGACTTGCCAAAGGCCACTCCTACGAAACGCAAAGGTGTCGGTGTGGCTCAAACCCGAGAGCCCCGGGTTCTAAGTCCGTCACCTTAACCTCTGGGCTGCGTAGGGCCACTGTCTTTCACAAAGGATTTGTTGCAAATCTGACTCCATCCTTAGTTTAATTGTGTTGCTCTTTTTACCAAAGATTTTTGGATCGAAGTACCTTAAAGTGGTCTCTATAACAAATTGTTGGTCGTTATAATTTCGATGCATTATTTAGGTAAAAATTAATGGCATGGTGGAGGATTGATTTTTTCTCACGTTAATACTTTTCTTGACAAAAAACGCAACTTGTTTAATGCTTTTAAAGTTCAAGCAGTAAATTGAGGATGAAAGTCGTGTTTTCCTATCTAAATTTGTTTTTAGAATATATTTGCAAGACTTTTTTTAATGCTTCAACACAAATTCTGGTGCGTCTGAGATAGTTTACTTAATTTTTGACGGTCCTACAACTAGTCCACATGTCTCTGTTCAAAAGAAGCAATTGCGTATAGAACGGGATCGGCACAAATAACGTTAAACAACAACGTTGTTTACGGCATGACGCTAACTCTATACTCCATGATAAAACACTTTATTCTGCTGAAGAATTTCAAAGAAACTGACGTAGCAATATGATAAATTGCTCTTAATACATTCAAATCTTAAAGAGTCGTTTAGATAATGTTACAAGGAAAATGCCATTTTCGGGCTTTTTATTTTTTACTTAATGTGTTAAATCTTAATGATTACAAAAATAAAAATAAAAATCATTGATTGCCATTCGTCATAAGTCTGCATAATAAAAGATATTTTTTTACACTATTCAATTCTCTTCTACATCTTCCGACAAATAGAAATAGTCATTTTTGGTGCTATGAAAAGTAATAGTAAATCATTTGCCATCATTCATAATTTTGCTCAAAATGTTAGTTTCCATTTCTATTTGATTTCTCTCTGCATTTGCGTTCTATTTAACTAGTCACATAATTCAACGAAGAAAATATACGCTAAGATGATTCAATCCAATTCAATTCAATGGTTTATTCTGTAAATGCAGGCCTCCGGCATAAAACATAATACATAAACCGGGTTAAAGTAAGATGAATGTATATATATACGTTACAGGGAAACTGTGAAATCAGGGATTTCGTGAAACTTTGTAAATTTCAGCGATTTCATGAAATCCCTTCACTTAGGGATTTCGTGAAACCCCTAAAAATATCAGGGATTTCACGAAATCCTTGAAAAAAGTCGTCAGGGATTTCACGAAATCCATCAAAAAGAATTTTAAACTTATTTTCAACTTTTTTTGTTTCAAACTATTTTGCTTATGAAGAAATTGTTAATTGAATTAAAGATAAGAATAACAATATGTAAATATAAACATTTTAATTTTTTTAGACATTTTTTTTCACAAACAAATGACTATTATCTGTGACTTTATAAATCAAAGTTATGCAATACAAAAATGAATTAAGTTATACAAAGTTTGCTTATAACACATGATCATTCAAAATGAACTAAGGAATACATTTTGTATTCTTATAAGACGTGAACGGTGCAAAACCAGTGTAAGTGCCTAATGAAACACACAGGCACTTAGATGTGATTTTCTCTTAACATTTGTCGGGTCAATGCAATAAAATTGTAAGTGCTAAAGATAACTTAAGATATTGACAAACATTTAACGCTGAACTAACGATTTACATTTTAACACATATACTTGTTCAGTGCAAAACAGTTGTAAATACTGAATAAAATATAAAGGTTCTTGCATTCGATTTCCTCTTAACCTTTAGTCAGGTTAATGCAAAAGAATTGTAAGTGCTAAAGAAAACTTAAGCTATGGACAAACATTTTACGCTGACCTAATTGTGACGTGTACTCTATGCCGATTGGATTCGACCTGTATACGTCCTAAACTTGTACAAAACCTGCACAGTACAATAATGATACCAAACGCTAATCAGTTCAGCCTAATTGGGCTTGAGCCATGGTGTTAACCCAATAAGAGCGAAACCCAAAGGTGTCGAAACATGTATAGTGTGAAACTAGTGTGGACAGAATAGGTACTGTACACAACTAGTATCAGACCACCCAGGTATGTTTGGTATGGAACTAATATTGTACCAAACCAGTCTCAGACTACCTCAGAAATTGTATGGTGTGAGACTAGTACGGACGAAAACGGTATTGTACCGAACAAGTATCAAACCATCTATCGTTTCAAAAAACAGGTTTTATACCAGTGAAACACTTGGCCAGTTCAGTCCAGGCTTTGTGTATGCACCCAGAACACCCAGCAAGTATGAGCCGAAGCTGCAAGTATGTGGGAGTTCCACTGGTGTATAGCCGCGTACCCCAAACCAAACTAGCGAGGGTCACTGCAAAGAAAGAGTTTTCAGAGATGTTAACTCTCGGAGCTGTAAGAACAGTCCGCCAAATAACTGAACGCGTCGGCGTTTTATACCCTAATTTGTACCACGTAATGGGTCATGTGATTTATAGTACTGTACTGAACTCAATGAGCGTCTATTGACTTGGACTATTATACCGAATATCGCAGAGCCGAAGGTTCCAAAGATTACTTATTAATACAGTTTAATATCGGAATATGAATAAAGGAAACCTAATTTCATATCACTTTCAAACACTTACATTACGGAGGATGTTATATAGTGTTGTATAAGTCGATAAAGCGGTCTTTTCGTTGATCTTTGTCACAAAATGCTTGCTGAGCAAAGGGAATACTTAAACGGACATTATTTGACAACAAGGAATATAACTAAAGGAATGTAATTTCGTCACATAATGATTAAAATTTTAACCCATATATTTGTTAAGTGCAAAACAGTTGTAAATGCCGAATGAAATATAAAGGCTCTTGCATTCTTAGTCGGGTCAGTGCAAAAAGGTTGTAAGTGCTAAAGAGAAGCATAGCCAATGACAAACATTTTTCGCTGATAACTGATTAACATTTTAACTCTAATCCTGCTAAGCACGTCTTACATTGAGGTTGCAAACAGCAAAGATCTAGATGGTAAAGGTCTTGTTAGAGCTCCTTTATCTGAATCTGTACTGTTTGTCATTTGAACATACTCGTTTGTCAAAGTTATCGACCACTTGTCTGTCTGTCGTCTTTAAAAGAAATACACAACATTTATATACGAAGACGGAGGAGTCAAAATAATTTATTCATCAAGATAAGGGTAAATAATAAACAGTCACTAGTTGAAAGAATGGACTATTGGAAGCAAATGCAAACACAAAAATAATATAATAATAATGTATCATGCATATATATGTAGATTTTACTAAAACTACAAACATGTTGAATTAGATAATCCAAATTTAAGTGGAATGGAGTGCTAACTTAACAATATCCCCTTAAGTCCCATTAGCGCATTTTTACACCTGATTTTTTCTAAAACCATTGTAATAGGTAGAGTAAAGGCTCTATTCATTGCAATGATTTCAGTACTTCAAGGTGTTTTAAGTCTAGGTTTCTTTTTTCATGTTTTATTGATTTTAAAAAGGCGTATGACAGCATCGATAGATCTTCGTTATGGCACAAGTTATTAAAGTCCGGGATAAACGGAAAACATTTTGATATTTTACGGTCTATGTATTCTAATGTTAAAATGTGTGTGAAACATATGGACACTCTGTCGGAGTTTTTTTTATAGCGACATTGGGCTGTTCCAAGGGGAGATAACTTCACCGATCATGTTCTCTCTTTTTTTAAATGATATGGAATTGTATTTCCAAAATGAATTATTAGAAGGTTTTAGATTAGAGCAGATTGTCATATATCTCATCTTATTTGCAGATGGTGCAGTTCTTATTTCAGAAACGAAAGAAGGGTTACAAAAACTTTTAGATAAATTAGAAAATTATTGCACCAAATGGAAACTTACGGTTAACGGGGATAAAACAAAGGTCATGGTCTTTATAAAAGGGGGTCAAGTAAAAGCGGATTGGAAATGGTTATATGCAGGTGAAGTTTTAGAAATGGTTAACAGTTTTAATTACTTAGGAATTGTTTTCACCTGTGGAGGTTCCTTTCAGCAGGCAACGAATACATTAACAGGTAAAGCCTTAAGAGCAATGGGGTCACTTTTTAGTCTAATAAACGGTTATGATGTTCCAATAAATATAATATTTAACCTATTTGATAGATACGTAAACTCAATTCTTAGTTACAACTGTGAGATCTGGGGATTTTGTAAAGCAGAAAATTTAGAAAGAGTACACAGGCAATTTTGTAAACGAATCCTTAATGCTAAACAGTCAACTAACTCCCTAGCTTTACTATCCGAACTTTGGCGGTTCCCACTCATTATAGGGAGATACACCCGCATTATAAAATACTGGTTAAAACTATTTAATAGAAAGAAAGATAATTGTATTCTTTCATCTTTTATTTCCTATCAAAGTAAAGAAATACACGATACTCAAGAAACTAAAAATTGGTGTAATAATGTAAAGCACTTACTAGAGTCATCCGGATTTGCTGCTATTTGGTTATTTCCAGAATCAGTGCAGATAGATAAATTTATACCTATTTTCTCATCTCGAATGAAAGATATTCATATCAGTAATTGGCATGAACAAATTTCAATTTCAACATCAATGCAACTTTTTTATAGTCTTAAACTAAGGTATGAAAAATCCGGATACATTTATATTTTAGAGGGTAGATTACAACGAAGTATGTTAAGTAAATTAAGATTGTCATCACATGATCTAAAAATTGAAAAGGGGCGACATAGTAATATTTCAAGAACTGAAAGATATTGTGATTTATGCCCATTAGGTGATATTGAAGATGAGTACCATTTTACATTAAATTGCCCTTATTTTAAAGACCTAAGATCCATATACTTACCGACGTATTACATCAAAGACAGTATTTAAAAATTCATCAGGCTGCTTAACACTGAAAAAAAAATCATTACTCATTAAACTCTCTAGTTACTACAAACATGCATTTATTATAAGAAGAAGTTACTATTCTATAGAATAGAAAACAGTTTCAGGAATTGTATTAAGTTTATCTAAGTCGTCACTCTCATCCTGTATGTTATTAAATTTTGCTTTTTATGCATATGTATAAGTTGTAAATGTACATGTCATTTTCATAGCATGCATGTAAAAATATAAATGTAATAACTATGAGCCCATGTGCTTAATGTTGAAATAAAATTATGTTTTGTTATGTTGTTATGTTTATCAAACTGCCATTTTTGGTAATTAAAAAAGGTTAACGCTAAAAATAACCTGGGACTTAATGATTAGGTTGTCACTGGTTCCACTCATTACTTCAAAGTAACTCCTGTTAGTTCCACTATAAAATTAATTTTCAAAAACCAATGCGTTAAATAGAGCATTTTCTCATGTGAAGAAAATGCTTTATTTTAACACTGAAAGTGTGAAAACGAATAAATAATGTAAAGGGTACTATAAATTGGTTGATTATTATCACATTTCAAACTTTTTAATTTCATTTACTGTCCACACCATAATAATCCTGCAACCAGCTTGTCTTGGGTCAGAATACGCCTGGAGGGACCTTAAACCTTATCACTTATCAATCAATCAATTATTTTAAAATGATAAATCTAATAGTTTGAAAGAGAAAGTTTTAAGAGAGGTGTAAAAACAAATGGAAACAAAATCCCTTAAGCTGCATTTTCTTGTTTCTTCCGTAAGAAATAAAACTTAAATCCTTTACTTCAATTTTTACAAATCTCAAATTATTATTTTTAATAATTTTCATTTTAACAAACTCATATATTTAAGATAATTTACTGTTTAAAGTTGATCACATGTTTTACTTAAGAAAAAGAAAAAAAATAAATATTTAACTATCAAAATTTAGATAAATAAGTAAATCAAAATATGAAAGTTAATGAAAAATAGTCTTTTTATACTAAATTAACAGTTTACATGAGTCTAAAAGTCAATATGAACAGTTATCTATAAAACTTTTATATAATCATTATGTTTCACTACTTCCCTGAATCTTATCAAATGGTCGTCAATGAAACTGGGTAATATAACCTCTCAATTTTCAGGGATTTCGTGAAATCTCTTTGTGAATAAGGGATTTCATGAAATCGCTGAAATTTTCAGAGATTTTACGAAATCCCTGATTTCACAGTTTCCCTGTAACATATACATAATTGAAAACTGCGTTTCCATACAATTAAGCTGTTTATATAGAATCATTAAATCAATATAATGCCCTAGAATTCAACAAATACGTCAAACAATTTAAACAGATTCATGTAATTTTGACAAAAAGAGATTGTTTATTTCATATTTCAACAATTGAATCAATACAACTTAGCTGTTCATAAAGAATCGGTATTGTTGGTAATCATTGAAATGTTTCTTATATGCTATTGCGATGGATAAAAGGACATTATTCTATCTGGCCATCAACATCAAATAATGTCCTAAGAATACGCCATCTTTGGTGTTTTGTTATGCTACACAATTCATAATCTGCCAAAATTCATATATTTAATACAATGTTATATTCAAAACGCTTAAATTTTCTTCTGCGTTTGCTTTTCAACTTGAACCTGTCACAAAAGCTCCAATGACGGAGCGTGAAATCTCGCGCACGTATATTTATTTATTTATAACTATTTATCTACAAGTACATACCTTACAACCAGTGAAAAGTACGTCAGACCAAACAAGACAAATAAATTCATCACAAAGTCGTCAACACTCTGCCGGTTTCAATTCGTCAGCGCTCGAATCCAAAGTGTTATCATCGTTCCAACAAACTACGTTTTTATACCATCGCACTCACTTTTCTGCACCGAATAAATATGGGGGAGGGACATCTTGTTCTTTTTCTCACCAATCGTATGAAGTAAGAAGAATTGAGTGAGCTAAAATGCACAATTTAGCGTGGCCCGATAGTTACACGCTTACACAAATGTAATTTTTAACATAACGGAATGATTACACCGTTCAACGATACATTTGATTTTTTCTAAGAGGTAGTTTTCAAACTGATTTGATTTGAAGTAATAGCTTCAGTTTAAATTTCAGACGCTTATTGTAATATATTTAATATTTCCAACGAGGCAATTTTCAGGATGATTTACGGAAGACCAATGGTTCCATTGGTCTTCACCGGCCTTAAAGGCTTGCTAAATAAGAGGTCTACCTCCATATTTGCTTCAATAAGCAAAACATCGAAATACATATGGAAACTTGTTGAGGCGATGTAAATACCCAATTAGACCTTAACCCTTACACCAGGTTTCAATTAATGTTTCTGAGCAGTACGCCCGGCTTCTAAAGAAGGACCCCCCCCCCCCGAGTTCGAAACCCTGACTTGCCGAGTACCCTTCTAAACGTCTATCGAAGCCCAAAACGACATGTTGTATTCGTCTATCACCATTTTTGGCTTTTTTCTCAATAACTTCATATAATTGGGTTGTTTTTGTTCCAGTATGAGAACGACTAGTTCTCCAAAAGCCAAGTAAGTTTGACGAACTTGATTTGATTTATATTCTAACCACTAGGCCACTGGGGTTGACAAACTATGTCAAAAGCACTGCTGGTAGATATTTATAAGGACCACGGAAAGCTGCTATAACCAGAATACTGTTGGAAATTTTTCGGAAATTTCAATCTTTCCATTTGCAACCTACAACCGATTGGTTTCACTACTAAACCAGAAATTATAAAACGCATCTCCGCGTGGGCTCAAGTGTCGGTTGTGCCGGGTTTGATTTTTTGATAGACTTCTGGCTGCCTTTCAAAACGCTAATGGTTCAACATGTCGTAATAGGTCCGTATTGGCTGTAAAGAAATGGGATTCTCTCAGTCATAATGGATTTGCGCATTGTATTTATTCATTTCTTTATTTATATATTTATTTATTTATTAATTTATTTATTTATCTATTTATATATTTATTTATTTATTTATTTATTTATTTATTTATTTATTTATTTACTTATTTATTTATTTATTTATTTATTTATTTATTTATTTATTTACTTATTTATTTACTTTTTTATTTATTTATTTATTTATTTATCTATTTATTCATGTGGGTTTTACGATGCCCGACTCTAAAATAGCGAGAAAGACCCCATACTCAACTATCCATAAGGGCTGGACAAGCTGGGTAGAAGCTTGTGATTCAACATGTCTTGACCAGCATGTATGAACAGTTAAGTAAGGCAGCTCAATTAACCTGCGATAAGCCGTGTCTTGACAAATAACTTGATTTCTGTTAAGGCGATGTTAAACAAAAACCAATGAAACCTATGAAACAAACTAACACAACGCATTAAACCATACATTTATTTTAGTGCAACATGTATGACGTTTCTTTAAAAAAAAATGTTGTTACTTAATCTTAAGGAAAGGTTCTTTCCTGTAAGAGTCGTTTAAGTCATCCATTATATCGTTTTATATTTAACGCACTGATAAGCCAAATTTATATTGGTTCACCAATCAGAACTCATCGGGTTTATCCAACGAAAGCAACTCTGAAGTAAGATGGAAGCCGCCATATTGTTTCTAGCGTGACTTCTTTCATTGTATTTTCGTTTTCATTTGTCGATCTTAAATGAAATACCTTAATAATCATTTGATTTGATAAAGGAAAAAACAGATATATATCAGAACTTATAATTTCCCTATCATGTATGAGTTACCGATCAAAAATAGTGTTTTGAAATGATGTTCAACACCTCGATATTCATTGAAGAATTCATAACCAATCAGCTGAGCGGTCTAGTCATTAAAGAGCTTAATTGTTGATTTGTTGGGGTATTTTCGTCCTAATGCTCAGCTGTATCTATCGTTACACGCTATATTTCGGAACTAATAAACTTCGTTATGTTCACAAAGGATACAACCACATAGTTTAATACATGACGTTTCGTATTGGCCAACGAATCAACCAATCAAATGCGAAAATCTCAAAACCGTATGTTTTTCATTGTCAATGCGCTATTCTTAGCCTAGAACTCCTAGAAATAACATAATGAGTATAACACATTTTGATTTCGGTACAAGGCGGTCTGATTAGATTTCCAGTTACATTACGACTTTCTTTTCATACAGCAAGACTAGGGGCTCTGAAGAGGCTTAGCAAATGACGACCCCACTATTGTGTATGGTATTTAACAGCGTGTCAACAAATTTTTAGATATGTCACAGCTTTCATGGATCTTTAAGTACTAGGTTAGGGCTCTAAGGTGACTTGCCAAAGGACACTCTAACGTATCCAGAGGTGTCGTAGGGGCGCGAACCCGGGAAGCCAGTGTTCTAAGTCCGCCACATTAACCACGGGGCCACACACGACCCTTAGCACGCTATAGTTGCGCCTACCGATCCATTTATTTATTCCTATATTTCATTTTGGTTTTACATTGCGTCAACATAGTTTCAGTTATGGTGCGATACTCAAGTGCTCATATGGGCTGGTCAAGCCAGGTAGAACCTTCGGCATTTAGTAAGTCAGTCGGGATCGATTCACGTATTAGGCACAAAACTGGTAAAATAGAAACAAAAACAAAATATCTTATTATAAACATAGCTGAAATGTTTACTGAGCTCAGGGCGTTTTGATTGGGACGATTTGTTAAATGATAAAAATGTTATTTAATGAGGTAATCTTAAAAAAATGTCTCACGTTCACGAAAACAGGCCGTTTCGAAGCAACTTATTCTATCATATACTATTGATGCGGATTGATAATTCGCGCATTTGGACAACTGTCTATTGTTTTATCTTTGTTTCAAACTCCAAATATCATGTCATATGATATACGAATTTTGATTTTTCGAAAATGCTCCACTCGAAAGAGTAAACTGTCTCGTGCGTTTACATTACGCTGTACGGCTATTCACTCGAAATCGCTGACAAACCATTCAGAGGTGACAAACATCGGCTACAAACAATTGGCTCAACACCATGCAGTTATCAGAGCTAACCGTTGTAAAGGTATATACATGTATTTTCTTTATTAAACTCTCATCCATATACATATACATTTTAATACATATTTAAACAGATAAATAGCCTAAAGACATTAAAAATATGCATATGGCTATTCAATTTTGAATTATAAGAGACATAAGAGAATTATTAATTTACATTACACATTAATGATAATTACAACGTACAAGCAAGATTGAGTTGCTAATTCTTTTGTAAAGCAAGGTTAGAAAAAATATATGTAGAAGAAGAAAGGAGTGCATATTTGCACTATTGCACATTACTAAAACTGTATTTTAAGAAATCGAATGTCCCCTTCGATCAGATCGAGAAAGCGTAAATAAGCAGCTCAATCTTGTAATAAATAAAAGTGCTGAAAGTACTAAACAAGAAGAAAGCCATTATTTACTGGGATAAAAGGAGCAACGTTTAAGTACATCAAAACAGATTTTGGCGCTGGTCCTTATCAAGTTTGGGTTGGAAAATATAATACTCATTTCATCAATTTAAGACTTATCAAGAAACTCTGGGCATTCTTGTTTAGCTTTTATAAACAGTTCTTGTCTATAATCATTATACATATGCCAGTTATATAGAACATGACACTCATCTTCTATGCTGATACAGAAATGACATTTTCTATCCTCAACGTTTAAATTATCATATCGGTCAGTTTCTTTACGTAACGTTCTTTACGCCTCAACGGAATTTACAAAAGGCAGACCGGTGTTCGACTGGCATTATCAGTTTACAATATTGCTAAGTTATACAAACAGATTCCTTAATTTATTTTGACCCACATTTCAAATACCGGTAAATCTTGTAACAGATGACTTCCATTCATGATCAAATGCGTCAAATAATTTCGGCTTACTTTATCAACTAATATGTTTCTATTTATATGTTGATTGATAGTACTATAGTATAACCCCAAATTGGTGAGACATTATCAATAACCGGTCACACCATAGAGTCATATCTTTTTATTTCTTTTTAAAAAAAAAACTTCATACGTAACTCCCTTTCTTGATTTACATTTTGCAATCACCAGACCGATAGCACGACCGGCACTTTTAGTGACAGCTTTAGCAGTAATACTTTCATCAAGATGTTCATATAATTCCAAACCAAGATAGGTGTAACGATCAACCACCTCTAAATTGAAATCCCCACATCGAAACGTTGCATTAGCAAAAACCAGAACAGAACCATATTTCAACCCAAGTAAACCATATATACAATGAGGGTACATTTCTATACATTACGAGCCATGAATAAATTAAAACGGAAAAACAAAAATAAAAAAGTATGGAAAATAAGCGAGATGGTATGAAAAACTTTAAATAGTACC
>OX401414.1:3300869-3348007 GCA_947846245.1 Cerastoderma edule
CAGTACAGCCGTTTTACGGTTTTTAAGGAATGCAATTCTTATTTGAAAGCATCCTCACATTTGTGATCAAGTGGTGACCTAAGAAACAATTACAACTATGAAAGTCAAAACAAAATCGAACGGACCGCTGCCGTAAATCGGTAAAGTAGAGGTTCCGAGAGACTGCGATTATTCTAACTACCGGTCAGAGTACACTGAAGAATTACTTTCGGAGGTCGTTGTACAGTAAAAAGTAGTTCTTGAAAATTTAGAATTATACTTTGAGTGTTGGTTTTATGCTTTATGGACATAAGAAGGGTGTTTTTGACTGTTTTTAATATTTTATGGGTGTTGGTTTTAAACCCTTGGTTTGTTGTATCTTCCAGAACTACTTCTCGCGGAAGGCGAAGCGCTGAGGGAGACGTCCTTCGCTGACCCACCCATTTTTGTAGGCGATTTAAGAGGTAGGTAAAAAGTAATGGCCGGTAGTGAAAAAAGTAGCTGATCTTCGGCATATCAGCTTATTGAATTCTGATTGGGAACGGAGTATGGAATAATGAAACAACAAGGATTAACTCTGAATCTTTTCATGGAAGGTACTGTGAACATGCCAAAATGACTGTTTTGTATAGATCAAAGAAGGGCTAAATCAAGCCAGACTCTGACCTACCGCAAACCATGAACAGGCAGCTTAAGGTAGCAGTACACACTAACATTCAGTACGGTAAAATACAGGAATTATTCGGGCATTTCCGGAATTTCAGTACGGTACAGTAGAATGATAAACGTAGAACTAGTCTGAAAGACACGCATGGCCGTTTAAGTAGCAATACACACTAACGGGCCTTCGTTTGGGACGGCAGGTGTACGTCTGTTAAGTCTCGCCTCACTGAGTCGCGAAAACGAAACAGACGAAAGCAATATTTACACACCAAATGCATATTGCCTGTGGCTCTCTAAAAATATGAAAAGAAAATCTGAACAGTTATCATAGACCTTATTCCTTGAGCAATAACCGGTCATGAACGTGTTAAAAAAAACTTGTGATCGAGGCCCAATTTTGATACATTTTCAACTTCTATACAGAATTCCCTACGAATACAGGAGGACCATGATCCATCGCCACCGTTTGCGCATTCCACACAGTCTAGGCATACAGCTTTTCCCTAGAAAAGTGGTGCACGACCACGAAGATTTATTGCTATCGTCCAATGTATGTACCCACCTGAAAAATGCACTATTTTGACGCCCTTTTCGTTTTTTTCCCAAGCAGCCGATAAGTTCCAGTATTGACACTTCCAATGCAGAAATGTGTGTAACAAGCATATTCGTATTATTCAATATACCCTAATGAAACTTTATAATAACATTTACATTCAATAAAAAGCATAACAATGTCTCAGCACTGCTTATTACCAAGAATTTCTCCTTCAAACGGGTTGGAAGGCCCTACCAATTCGAAACTAAAGGTCAGTTAGTGTTTACTGCCCCCTAAATTATCAAAAAATGGAATGGTGCGGGTTAGTTTCAACAACAAAGCGTTTGAAATAAAAGAGAGAAGTTTGTGATGTTACTCATTCATACTTATAAGTTTTCAATTTCGTTTACATTGAAAATGCAAGAAAACCAAGTAAGGATGATTGTTACTTAAAGATAAAAAAACTCACAAAAGTCAGGCTTTTTTACATTCATTAACGTACAGTACACCGGCAGATTAACCCCGGCAAACAAGTTTATTTCCCAGGGCCCCTGCGAGGTTGCGCAACAGAGATAAGATGTTATCGTTTATATTAGCGTGTTGTGTATTTCTGGAACGTAAATTGCATCCGGGTTCGTCGCCGCACTTTTAACGTCTACGAAACAGCCGTCGATAGACGAGGAACGTTTTTTTGTTTCTGTTGTCGGAGGTATGGTGAAGTCCAAGGTATTCTAATCTTTTGATAAGATAACGATATAATTCGTACTGATATGTCAGTGTAAACACCATCTACTTTTCGGCTGTACTGTTTTTAAGAAATCTATAACAAAGCTTTCCCCCACTTCCCTTGGTATCAAATCCCGGTGACAACGTTTGGGTTTTCATGAGAGGCAGTCTCCGAATGACTTACAGAATACCGATGGTTCTACCTGGCTTGACCAGTTCTTAAGGACAGTTAAGTATGGGTTTTTTCTTCATCATTAAGAGTCGGGCATCGCAACATAGCTGAAATAATATTGACGCGATACAAACCCTATATAAAGAACCAGGGACATAGATATGACACGGAAAGACTGACACAGACACAGACACACACACACACCTCCACCCACCCCCACAGACAGACACAGAAACAGACACACACGCACACACAGACAGACACACATACAGACAGACACAGAGAGACAAACTCTCAAACAGAGAGACAGAAACTCAGGCAGACACACAGACACACAGACACACACCCAGACAAACAGATTCACACGTCAGACACACAGACAGACAGACATAGAGAGACAGACTCTCAGATAGATTCTCAGGCAGACATTCACACAATCTTGTAAGAAGAACATGTTAGAATGACAACATTGTTAGTTATAACAATATGTAAGAACTTGTTTAACAATCGATGTAAAATAAATAAGTTTAGACTAATTATAACATTATACAATACAATATCTTTATTTTCAATTGAACGACTCCGGCCCAAAATATCGATACAATTTCATAGAATGAGTGACAAAATGATACATGAAAAAAAAGTTTGGATTCAGAATACCTTGTTTGAGGAAATTTCCACAAGTTTCTATCAAAGCGATTTCAATGGCATTTCAAAACGTCGTATTTGACCTGATATTGTTATTCATTATGCCTTATGACGTCATTGCTCGTGAACAATTGGGGTGTCCCATGGGGAAAAAGTAGTTCCTGATATTCCCACACTTTGAAACCGTGAAAATATCCTGTGATAATCCACTGATATTACAGGGTAATCCACCGAAAAGTATATAATAAATGCTTTATAACAGCGTTGCGTCTAACACTCGACAGAGAAATCGCAGTCGAAGACCGACATTTCTGGACTTGCGCGTCCGTCGAATGCGTTTTCTCTGCTGAGTGTTAAACGTTAGACATTCAAGCAATTACAGTGTTCTCTTCATTCTAGAAGAAAAAACACGATATTTTATGTTAACCTTAGAATTTCTATAATGAATTCCTCACGATCTCTGACGCCATTTCATTGGTCTATATTTTCTATTTATAGCCTCGGATCTGCTTGATTCTGTCCGTTGAACTATAATTGACCTTACGACACAGAGCAGTTAACCACGCCCACCGTAAATAGGGGAGGTCACTCTAATTTTCTCCGACATTCTGAGTGAAATAGCGTCAATGCACAAACTAGGATCCCTGTTTGACATTGTCGATGATTTCGGATATTCTTATTTGAAATCGGAAATATTCTTACAAAATAAGCACCTGCCTTTATTGCTGGATAATATGTACATAGCATGACAATTTGTAAAGAAGATGGTATATAATTTTGAGCGTTAGTAGAGACATATAACAGCTCTGTAATATATCTCTATGGCGTTGGGGAGTGATTTACCCCAGCAGTGTGGGGTCCGATCGGCACCAAACACGGTCCGTCCAAAGTCCGATCAGACTCGGATCCGAACGACATTGGTCCGTTCGGCACTGGTTCGACCGGACCTTCAAAATGACCGTATTTCATACTACTTCAAAACTGTTTATTTGCAGTACTGTATTTGCAGGTTACGAACGAAATCTCATTTTGATTCTTAAACGGTTTAGATATTTATTTGGGTGTACCCTATTTATTTCACTAAATCGGCGTATATCCTGAATGATTCAAAACACAGATCTATCAATGTTGTCATGTTGAAAATGGTATAATAGTGTTGGTCATGCTGAGATTATGGTGTTTAACAATTGCTGATAGGAACAACCACTATTTTGATGTCAATTAAGTTAATAATCAAGACTTTCGGACATAATCTTTTGTATGCTTCTCAATGGATGATTGTCGGCTTTGCTACTTGATTACGAACTAAGGGTCATTTTACGAAACGAAATATTTTTAATTGTTCCAAATATAAAGAGTTTGCAGACGTCATTTAAATGAAGATGATGAATTAATACTTTTCTGATAGGGCAGACCATATTGTTGGGAAAGGATAACTTGCTCGTTAAGAGCAATTTCTCCTTTTTCCCCACAATATTTTCCCTAGTTGTCTGTAACAAAGTAGTCAGATGTAGTTATTGTTTGGTATAGGGATAACAAACCTCGATTGTTAAAAAGGATTTAGGGTTTCGACGCTAATTAACATCAATCTGACACAATTGCACTTTATGGTCAAGTCACAAACCCTTTATTGTTTAGCCGATCGGCGGTCTTTGATATCAACCATTGGCTACCAAGAGTGTGTTTTACAACATATTACAGCAACATTAGATTCTTTAAGGTATTCGGATAAAGTTGCAACAAGGAGCTATGGTATTGTTTTGTTTTAATAGCTTTTAAATTTGGATACGATACATCGATCATTACAGGTAAGTGGATTGATGGGCTATAATAAAAAAGTTAATTAATTGTTTAAATGCTCTTAGGGTCCATTTAAAAACAAAATCAATTAATTAAAATCCAATTTGTAGAATTTGTATATATCCAACTAGAAACCATGTCCTCTCACATCATTATCAATAAATATTGTATTTTTAGTTAACATTTGATTCATTAGCAAATGCAACTAATAACATTCGTCATTATGTGTCAATTCCGTTTTTTAAAACAACGATTTTTCCTTTTCAAACGAAAATAAAAGACAAAAATAAAAATATTATAACATGTGAAAGAAAAAAAGAAAGAAAATAAAATAATAGTTCATAATTCTATTCTTTACATCGTTTTATAAATTAACTGTTTGCATAGATTTACTAATTGCGCGTAGTTCTCAGTCATTTCACAATATATGTGACAGATTTTAAAAACGGGATAAACTCTACTTCACCCACAAGTCTATCCTTATCCATAATTTCTCTATTATAAGTACTTAAACAATATCTTAAGCTTTATTGACGAAGAAAAATCACAGCACAATAGTGCTATGTGTTGACGGGGTCGCGCACAGCGTGTTGGAGAAAATGGCGGATAGCAACCAAAGTGTTCGCTGATTGGTCAGTTCCAGCTGTCAATCAAAGTCTGTCGTAAGGTCAATTGACCTTACGACACAGAGCAGTTAACCACGCCCACCGTAAATAGGGGAGGTCACTCTAATTTTCTCCGACATTCTGAGTGAAATAGCGTCAATGCACAAACTAGGATCCCTGTTTGACATTGCCGATGATTTCGGATATTCTTATTCAAAATCGGAAATATTCTTACAAAATAAGCACCTGCCTTTATTGCTGGATAATATGTACATAGCATGACAATTTGTAAAGAAGATGGTATATTTTGAGCGTTAGCAGAGACATTTATAACAGCTCTATTATATATCTCTATGGCGTTGGGGGAGTGAGTTACCCCAGCAGTGTGGGGTCCGATCGGCACCAAACACGATCCGTCCAAAGTCCGATCAGACTCGGATCCGAACGACATTGGTCCGTTCGGCACTGGTTCGACCGGACCTTCAAAAACGACCGTATTTCATACAACTTCAAAACAGTTAATTTGCAGTATTTGCAGGTTACGAACAAAATTATCTCATTTTGAATCTTAAACAGTTTAGATTTTTTATTTTACTAAATCGGCGTATATCCTGAATGATTCAAAACGCAGACCTACCAATTTTGTCATGTTGAAAATGGTATAATAGTGTTGGTCATGTTGAGATTATGGTGTTAAACAATTGCTGATAGGTACAATCACTATTTTGTTGTCAAATAAGTTAATAATCAAGACTTTCGAACATAATCCTACTCAATGGATGATTGTCGGTTTTGCTACTTGATTACGAACTAAGGGTCATTTTACCAAACGAAATATTTTCAATTGTTCAAAATTCAAAGACTTCGCAGACGTCATTTAAAGACGATTAAAGAATTGAAGATAATGAATTAATACTTTTCTGATAGGGCAGACCATATTGCTGGAAAAGGATAACTTGCTCGTTAAGAGCAATTTCTCCTTTTCCCACAATATTTCCCTAGTTGTCTGTAACAAAGTTGTCAAGTGTAGTTATTGTTTGGTAAAGGGTTAACAAACCTCGATTGTTAAAAAGGATTAAGGGTTTCGACGCTAATTAACATCAATCTGACACAATTGCACTTTATGGTCAAGTCACAAACCCTTTATTGTTTAGCCGATCGGCGGTCTTTGTAATCAACCACTGGCTACCAAGAGTGTGTTTTACAACATATTACAGCAACATTAGATTCTTAAAGGTATTCGGATAAAGTTGCAATAAGGAGCTATGGATTTGTTTTGTTTTTAATAGCTTTTAAATTTGGATACGATACATCGATCATTACAGGTAGGTGGATTGATGGGCTATAATAAGACAGTTAATTAATTGTTTTAGGTGCTCTTGGGGTCAATTTAAAAACAAAATCAATTAATTAAAATCCAATCTGAAGAATTTGTATATATCCAACTGGAAACCATGTCCTCTCACATCATTATCGATCAATATTGTATTTTTAGTAAACATTTGATTCATTATCAAATGCAACCAATAACATTCGTTTTTAAGTGTCAATTCCGTTCTTTAAAAACAACAATTTTTCATTTTCAAACGAAGATAAAAGACGAAAATAAAAATTTACTCACATGTGAAAGAAAAAAAGAAAGGAAATAATAGTTCATACTTCTATTCTTTACATCGTTTTATAAATTAACTGTTTCCATATATTTACTAATTGCGTGTAGTTCTCAGTCATTTCACAATATATGTGACAGATTTTGGAAACGGGATACACTCTACTTCACCCACAAGTCTCTCCTTATAAATAATTTCTCTATAATAAGTACTTAAACAATATCTTAAGCAGTATTGACGAAGAAAAATCACAGCACAATATAGTGCTATGTGTTGGCGGAGTGGCACAGCGTGTCGGAGAAAATGGCGGATAGCAACCGAAGTGTTCGCTGATTGGTCAGTTCCAGCTGTCAATCAAAGTCTGTCGTAAGGTCAATTGCCAGGGGACTTGTTACTACAGTCTTCGAATTTCTATAATAAATCCCTCCTGATCTTTTCGCCATTTCATTGGTTCATATTTTCTATTTATAGCCTCGGATCTGCTGGATTCTGTCCGTCGAAATATAAATGCCAGGGGACCTGTTACTACGGAGAGAGATACACTGTATCTTGCGGTTGGGCTGGCTGGTATAGTTGTACACAATATAGGTAACGCCCTTCGTTTAATCGAATTTGTTATTTTAACCCTTTACTCGTGCACCTGACACCATTCGGACAGGCTGTGAGTACGAAGCACAGCGCTGGAATGGATCAAATTTTATGCTTATTTAAACTTTTACCAAACGCGAATTTTCGACTGCCCCAAATTGAAAGATATTGCAGACGAAATTTCAAAATGTGATGAAATTGAAAAGTAATCTTCTGATAGGACAGAGCAATTTCTTCTCTTCCCACAATGTTTTCCAGTGTTGTCTGCTACAAAGTGGTAAAATGTCGTTATTGTTTGGTAATCGGTTAATCATATAAAGAAGCAATAACTAACAGTTCTTTAAAATGAATTTACACGTAAAACACAAAATTAGCCGGCAAACTCTTTGACCCATTAGTGGTTTTGCTTTATAATATGGATATAATCTGTTTGCATAAGCATGAAGTCGGATCCAGCACCATCACGGTTAAGTATGCCATGCCATACAGTTAAAATACTCATTGATACATAAAATAGCTATCATTGCGCAACGGAGAGCATTCGAAAACAACTTAATTTCACGTTTAACGTTAAATTTACCATTTCTTAGCATTAAATAAAAGCCCTGTTATGGTTCACATGTAAAGGGCGAATAATGGTCCCTCCAACACTATTCTCTTTCATTTCTTATGGCTAATATAGTCATAATATAGGGTCATTTCAGAAAGTTGGTTATTTTTGGATTTTTGATATGCATGGATGATGTTTACATGTTTTAAATGTTTTTTCATAAAAGAGAATAGTGTTTTAGGGTTTGCAGGGGGGATCCATTATTTGCCCGTCACCCGTGGAATGGTTCTTTTTTTTTTGCATAGTTCTTCATGACACTGTACATTGAACGAATAAATAGAATCCATATTCGATGACAAATTTCTACAAATATATGAAGTGTGTTGTAACTCATTATCTAGATATATTGAGTTACGATCAAGTCTGTGATGAAAAGTCATCAAAAATCGTGATATTTGGGTCCCCGGCATTTCATTTCAATGCCACCACCCCGTACTTCAAGATTTTGGTTTCTCGGAAAACGTGGTCCCAAATATCTCGGGAGTGGGGGGCTGGTTAGGGGGATTTCGTCTTGGTTTCATTAAAATACGCTTAATATCGACGAAGAAATGGACACAAGTTTTACCTGAAGCGACACTGCTTACATCCGAAAAGTACCGCCCCAGCTCACAAAAAGTCACATACGGTAGTCATAGTGGAATTGGTATGTCTGTTTACAATGATGATGAGACTGTATCTTGTTTATTGCAGACAAAGGAGCAGAAATTGTACCAAAACGTGTACCCGGCAGGTGTGCTGTGAAGGATATACCGGGGACCAGTGTAACATACGTAAGCACAATCGAAACCACGCGGGTATTTCCGTAAGCTGAGAAATACGCCTCGGATATAAGTGTAGGGTTACACAATTTTGGGTAAATCGTCCCCGGCATATAACACTTTCCTTTAAGTAGTTCAATGGTTATGAAAGTGTTGGACATCTTTTAAAATCATTTTTATCGGTTACTCATACGAAATGGCGAAATAATACGATATTTCAAATAAAATTATTTTGTATTAACTTCGACTTAAAGAGGAGTTCGACAATGAGAAGTCCGTGGTATAGATATCCTACTGTAGTCCCTTTAACCCATTACCAAACAATAAAGACATTTGACCCGTTTGTTTCAGACGAATCTTGAAAACATTGTGGGAAAACGAGAAATTGCTCTTGATGAGCTATTTCTCCTTTTTCCTCAATGTTTTCTGCCCTACCAGAAGATTATTTTTCAATTTCATCACATTTTGAAACGTCGTCAGCAAACTCTTTCAATTTGGACCAGTCGAAAATTAGGAGTTTGGTCAAGGGTTAAAATAACAAATATGATAAAGGACGTTACCTATATTTTGTACAGCTCGACCAGACAGTCGAGAATTTGGCGTACGGTAAAGGGTTAAGTAAGTTTAAATTTGATCCATTTCAGCTCTGTGTTTCGGATCGACAACCTGTCCGAATGGTGGTAGGTGTACGAGCCCGAACACCTGGCAGTGCAATACGGGATACGTCAAACCCAGATGTAATGGTGGGTAGTAGTAGTGATTATTTTTTACATCTCATCATTGTACAGTCATAAAAATACATTTACAACATAAGGTATTGTTACGTAGCCGCCTCACTCTCTACAGCATATCAACAATCAATCAGGACAAGACATAACCTCTGCGTTAAGAGCCGACTCTTAAGCTCAGTGGTTATGTCTTGGACTGTCACCCGGGAGAACCAGGATCGAATCCTCACAGGGGACATAAAATCCAAATTTGATTTTTCTAGCTTTGCTTCGATGCAGACATTGTTCGTAAGATGGGGTCTCGTCCGGGATTGGCCATTGAGCCGTTAATTCGTCCGAAATGGAGTTGCAAGCCGAAATGGCTTACATTTCATAATAAAATGAAGACTTCTATAAGAGGGTGTGTGTTACGTAGCCGCCTCACTCTCTACAGCATAGCAACAATCAATCAGGACAAGATGTAACCTCTGCGTTATTGAGCCGACTCTACAGCTCAGTGGTTATGTCTTGGACTGTCACCCGGGAGATCCGGGATCGAATCCTCACAGGGGGACATAAAATCCTAAGTGGATTCTTCTAGCTATGCTTTGTTGCGGACATTGTTCGTAAGAATATCATTTTATATAGGATACAATGCCACTCCATTATGGAGTTGTAAGAGACGAGTCTAAATGCGGTAAGATTCAAGACAAAAACATCTTGATTAAAGATTAAAGAAATCGACCCATTTAGAACAGGAGATCATGAAAATAATAAAATGAAGTTTATTAAACGATACAAAAACATAAAAAGCATTATCATTACATCATAAAGTTATATCTACAAGTAATAATGAGATAAAAAAAAGAGGAAATGATTCTAAATGAACCGCAAAGATGACATACTAAAAGAAAAAAAAACACGATATAAAAAGTATAAGAGTAGTGATTATACAATAAAACTATCTGGTAAGATGACGAGCCTGGTTAACAATAAAAACCTTATTTCATATCATTTATTTACAGATAAACTAGCTATAAAGTAAAAACATACGTGTCTGTAAGATTTTAAAACAGGTTTTCTAATCATATTGTATCATGCTTATAAGTTAGCGTTCGTCAAACCGGCATCCCGATACTTTGATAGCAGTGCGGCACTACAATAGCAGTTCAAAACAAAGAACACTCGCTGAAGGTAAAAACGGCAAATTTTCGCAATTCGTGTTTTTCAGATTGCACTTTGAAACATGAGACCAGTTGAGATCGATACAACACACTATTATGCGTTATATGGAATATGTCATTAAATGTGTTGTGTTTGTTTAAACATTTATGTATATGACCCGGTAGCCCTATGTTATACAATTTGAATTTGATACTCTATGTATCCATTTACATTGAGAAGGAAATATAAAACGCCAAACGGGAAGGTTTCTGTAAAATGTTTTAGCAAATTTCCAAGGAAAATCGTTATCAACCTGATATTTTTGACATATTACCTCAAAATTATCGGGATCAGATGTGTTCGTTCTTATTTCAAATTGCTTTCGAATCAAACCCTTCACTATTCAACTGGCCAGCATCTTGCAAATAGACTACTTTTTCAATATGTTTAGAAATTCACCAGTTGTAATTAATAAATAATGTATATATAAGGGGCATTCAACCCTTTTTTGCTCGCAATTGCTAACAAGCACCTTTAAATTACTGTTTTATTTCAGACATTAACGAGTGCACATCACCAATATCTGGCTGTAGTCATGTCTGTACCAATACCCAAGGATCATACAAATGTTCCTGTAGACCAGGATTCATTATTGCTTATAATCGCAAATCTTGCCTCGGTGAGTCTTTGTTAACGACAGTGGTTCAGGGATAGAGCGTTGACTTCTGGACACGCGGGTTTTGGGTTCGAATCCCGTGAGCAGCGGGATCTGCCTTCCGAACTTTCATTAATTCACATTCGGCGCGAGTACTGGTTGTGAATCTAGGAAGCAGAATCGAGAGTGATTAATCTATGATGTAAGAACTTGTTTCACAGTCGATGAAAATTAAACAGTTTTAAACCTAGTCTTTTTCTTCAAACTTATGACAGTAGTTACCTCCCCATGTTTTGTATTTACCCCTGTCATCGCGTAAATTATTCGGCTGAACTTTAGCTCTTTTCCGAACAAACCGAACAAATTGTACCTTCTGTCGATTGCACGAAACAATAGGCAAGGTGACTTACGGAATGCCGATGGTTCTACCCGCATTGACCAGCCCTTATGGAGTCTTCCTTCATCATTAATAGTCGGGCATCGCTACATAACTGAAATAATGTCGATGTGATGTAAAACCCATACATATATAAATAGGCAACGTGACAATGCAATGTAAGGATAGTCCGAAAGCGTTCTACAATTAATAGTCATTAGAGTTGTTCATGTGGCCATTAACAATTTAATTGGATTTTAGGGATATATCGTAGGGGGTTAGCGTCAGGGAAATGGTACATGTTCTTGGTTCGATATTTTCAAAGTGAAATCGTCGCTCACTATAAAATACACAATTATGCAGAAAGATTTGAACAAATACTTTTAAAACTTTGTATATTCCAACGTGAAAATCGATAGATGAACTGTCACCATTTTATAACCTAAGTTAGCTGACTCTAAAAAGAGGATCGTCACTTAATGCATGACATACATGTACATTTGTAATGCCTAATGTCTTTCCGTTTCTTGTTTACGGTTAAAGTTGCAAATGATGTTGCAACGATTTATCTGAACGAGTGCTGACTTATTCTAAGTAAATTCGTTCTATATTGAGAATCGCCCTTTTATGCACGACAGTATGCTACTTTTGTTTCTTATTTTTCGGTTTAATTGGTATAATTCAAATGGAAAGCTGTCGCTTTGACTTATCTTAACGAACTTCTACACACATTTAAACCAACATAAGGAAGCGTTTGCTTTGATTCATCTTAACGAACTTCTACACACATTTAAACCAACAAAAGGAAGCTTTTACTTTGATTCATCTTAACGAACTTCTACACACATTTAAACCAACATAAGGAAGCGGTTGCTTTGATTCATCTTAACCAAAGCCTACACTGGTTTAAACTTTAAACCAACATAAGGTGAACAATGTCCCAACTATCACATATTTTTCCAGGTAATTTACCTTCCCTAGAGGTCAGTTTTCTCGCCCATCAGAATGGCACGGGGGTGCTAACCACCACTGTATCGACCCCCGGGCTAGGACTGGGTACCGTTATAGAGATGCCCTACTCGGTACGTGCTGGTTTATTAGTTTAATTACGTTTTCAACAGTTAATGTTCTAAGAACCAGGGTACCGTTTTACTAAACGGCACAAGTTCATAACTGATAAACATGGATAGTATCTTCCATGAATGTACACTATTGCAATGCGACACGTCTTTGAAAGCATCCCGGAGAGACGATTCCAATGATGTATTACTTTGCAATATTGCATCGCCCAATATTGAAATAAGAGTAATTGTTGCTTTAGATTTATGCAAATCTTAAGCGTAAACTGTTTAGTAAAACGGTACCCAGTTCTTCACTTTTAGAAACTGGCCTTGATAGAAATATCCTACCCCTATTCTATCGTATTCACCCAGATTGTCATGGAGGGATGTTGTTGTGGTTTTCGTGTCAGTTTTTATTTAAGGAAACCATCGCTTCTGTTATGATTTGCAATAAGGAATGCCATTACTTGCACCATCATTTTAATGGATCTAAGCCACCACCTCTTCTATAATTGTCATGAGGGAACCTAATGAGTCTATGGTATGTCATAGCAATGGCCTTGAACATGCGAATTTCGAGCAGGAGGTGTATTCTTATTTATGCACAACCTTACTTTATAAGGGCTATACAGCGCTTTATAATAAGTTATGTCAATAGAAATAAAGTTTGACCTTGCCTGTCGGACACTAAAGATGACAATGCTTAACAAATAGAAGATCAACGTCTCGGTGGATATGGACTTTTATGAGAGATAGTCTCCCCGTTGACTTACGGAATGTCGATGGTTATACGCGTCTTGACCAGCCCTTAGGAACAGTTCGAAGGTTCAATGCAAGACTATAGTCAGTGCTTCGCAAACACGAAGCACTTACTAAAGTGTTGCTTTGAACCATCGAGTTTAGCTTTGGTCTTCCTCCATCGAATTTGAGCCGGACATGGTGATGCTACTGAACTGCGGTTGATACGATGTTAAAACGCTCATTAAACCAAATATGCTTACATCTCGGTGGTCTCAGGACCAATTCTCCCTAACAGCACTGGGGTTTTACATGGGAGTTTCCTTGGGCAAGACACTGCAAAGCTCTGCCCTCATGTAGTACTGGTGAACTCCAGGAAAGCCGTAAAACATCTAGAATACCAACCCCTTTTATAAGCATATAACATCCTACGTAGTAGTCCGAATGATCCAGACGTAGATATTTCATTCTGTGACACAGTTACAGCTTGGATCATCCGTATTCCCTTTTCATTTATTTACAGGAAAACCAGGATTATACGTACAAGTTAATATATGACGGAGCGTTCTTGGCGGTGGTTTTATCCCCGATCAACCAGGTAGCAGTGGGACCAATTACAAGGGCGGAAAGGTTTTCCGGTAAGTTGTGGTTTAAACTTGTAATCTAAGATATAAGCCGGTACCGCTCGGTATAATAATGCTAATCGGACACCGGGATTTTAATTTCGATCGTTTACTTGGTTACTTGTTTGATTGGGAGATTGTGATACAATGTTTCTTTCCAAACCACTAACTAGCTTGTTAGTTTAACACTTATTTAACTACTTATTTATTTTCATCGACCGTGAAACAAGTTCGGACAACGTAGACTAATCATTCTCGATTCTGCTTCCTGGATACATAACTAGTAATCGCGCCGGATGTAGATCAATGAAAGTTCGCAAGGCAGATCCTGCTACTCACGAGATTCGAACCAACGACCCTCGTGTCCAGAAGCCGACGCTCTACCCCTGGACCACTGTACTAACTAGCTTAATCGTCCATTGCCTCTGTTTGCAATGTCATTTACTGTTTGTAATCGTGTTTTTTTTATTTGTAATTGTTGTTTTATCTGTTTGTAATTATTCCTCCCTCGGTCTGTTATCGTTACTTACTTCTGTTTGTAATCGCTCGTCCTTTCTGTTTGTTTTCATTTCTTGCTTTTTTTGTAGGGCGCATTCCCATCCATCGCTCGGGTCTGAGACTGGCGAAGTGCCGTTATGAAAAGGGCGTGTCTGGTTTTGTAGGATATATATCAGAGGTAAGATACCGTTGCCTATTTCTTCATATCGAGGGTACAATGCAAGACTATAGTAAGTGCCTCAGAAAAACATGAAGCACTTACTATAGTATTACATTGAACCCTTGATAAAGTATTTTGAGGCAAGATATTTGTGCACTAAAAGGACATCGATCTTATGATCATGGAGCGTTTACTTTCTAAGGGAGCAAAGGTCGTGGGTTTGAATCTTGGCTGACTTATGGTTTACCAATGATTCTCCTTAGCTTGACCAGCTCTTTGGTATGTAGGCAGTGAATTATTCCTCAACCTTAAATGAACCAGCCAGGTCATTATTATTGAAATACTACATGTATAACCGTTATCATACGTCGTTAACTAAAACAAACAACAACAAAAAAAAACGTTTATAGATGATATATTCTTCATTCCGTTATTTTCAGTCAAACATTACAAACAGAACAACTAAACAATGGTAGAAATGGCTTCCTTCCTTCTAAAGTATTCTGGGTAATGGGGATAGCATGAACAACAGAAAGATTTAATACAATAATCGTAATCCTCTGTTAAATACTGTGTTATTTTGAAAGCATTACAAGGACCACAATGTCCAGTCTCAATTAAAAGAAGAGAACATAGCGATTTGACCTTAAATGTGTTCAAAATATCTTCTAACCAATAAAGATAAAGAACTTGCAGGTATATGAATAGACAGCATAACCGATCAGTAGATGACTGTCATTTTTACTGATCGAATGTGAGTGTGTCTTTTACAGGTTGCTTTGTTTGGTTCGTTACACTTACAAACAAGTTTTTTTTTCTTTTTTATTTCAGATAAAGATTTCGAAATGCCTAACACCAGCAATGGAGACGGAGCTTAATAGCCTGTTGGCCGTACCGTGATATGTTGTGTTTTAGAATAGGAAAAAAAAGATTAAATCTTTGAAATGTAGATATCGCCAATTATGAGTTCCTTTGAGGGTCCTGTGTGGCCCTGGAGAGAGGCATGCGATTGTGTGTGGGAGCTTAGAACTCGGGGGTTCAAGGTCTGAGCCCCTCAAGTACCTCAGTCCTCAAGTTTCTGTAGATGTGTCCTTTGGCAAGATACTTCAGATTCCTAACCTATCACTGGTACATCCAGGGAAGCCGTAACATAGACACTTTAGAGCCATAGCTTAGTACCGATAAATTAAAAAAGCCTTAACATAAATGAAAATAATTGTTGATACGGCGTTAATCCCCTGTACAAAAATGAAACCTGTAAACCCCATGTGTTTTTGTATTGATGTTAAACACTATTTCAGTACATGTACCTCAGGCATTGATTTTTTTAGGAGTGTCCTTTGGCAAGACACTGCAGAGCCATAGCCTAGTATTGATGAATCCGTTATATCGTGAATGTAGTTCGCTTCTTACTTCTCTAAGTAATCTCCCAGCTCATGTACATGGCTGAGCGAACAAAAATAGTCTAGTCCAAGGACATTCCGCATTGAAAATATAAGCCGCCATCGAGGAATGAACCGAGTCAACCCGCCTCAAGATGTATGTATTTTCCTGAAATCTAAGCTATACCTGTATGTTATCCTTTTATCAAACGCCATATTTACGACTGTTCCAAACTGGAAGAGTGTGCAGACGACATATCAAAATGTGATGAAATCTGAAAACAATCTTCTGCTAGGGAAGAAAACATTGTGGGAAACGGAGAAATTGCTCGTTAAGAGTGAAGATATATCATATTAGTCTAGATTACATGCCTCTTAACATTACATTGGTACTCACTTATAAGAGCACGACGGGACCCAGACTAATAGTCATATAGGATATCAATCTCGGGTATTTCCGTGAGCTGTGAAATACACCTCGGATATAAGTGTAGGGTTACAATTTTTCGGGTAAATCGGCATCCGGCAATTAACACATTTTCTAAGCGTGCACGTTATGTAGTTCAATGTGTATGGAAGTGTTGGACATCCTTTTAAATCAATGTTTATCAGTAACTCATACCAAATGGCGAAATTGTTGTTGTGAAATATATAGTTGTTTCCTCAACCAAATTTAACGACTTTTTAGATTTCACATTTAAGATCTATTTTTAAAAACGAAAGTAAAATGACGTCATTCTCGCGGGAAACAATATGGCGTCATCCCTATTATTTCAGAGGTGTTTTCATTGGATAAACCCGATGTGTTTAGATTGATAGGATATGTTTCTCCCTTTATGGGATCAATCAAGCCCATAAAGTGGAGATCACTGTGGAGAGTTTTACGCTTGAAGAGATGAAAACAACGCAAGGAAAAGGGGAAATGTGAAAAGACACTATTGTTGGGTTCATTTGATGAATTCAAAGTCGCCATATTAAAAGCTGATCGAATCTGTTATACGAAGAAGAGTCGCGGTCAGGCATGTGCTTCCAATCCCCAAATTAGAAACAGGAAGAAAATAAACAACATTCCTTGTCAACGGATGGCGGTTGCGTAGACGTTAAAAATGCAGACCTCGAAACCGGACGCGATTTACGGTTCCAGAAATAAACAAATACGCCCATATAAACGATAACATATTGTCTCTGTCGCGCAACCACGCGTGAGCCCAGTGAAATAAACTTTTTTTGTCGAAGTTTAATCTGCGGGTGCACTGTACGTTAATGGAGGTCACGGCAAGATCTGACATTTGTGAGTGTTTTTCTTTTCTCCAAGTAACACTCACCGATTTCCTTTCTTTGCGCACTTTCATTTTCTATGTTAGCGGAATTGAAACTAACAATATGACACATTTAGAATTAATTTTGCTTTTAGAAGCTATTTTTCATTGAATATAATATAGCTTTACGAAACTATATTTTTTCAACTACATTTCATTATAACTTTGAAATGTTTTTGACTATTTCTAAATTAATTTTGAATTCAGAAGCTATTTAACATTTATTATTATACCACAATACAAGACCTATATTGTGTAAATGGCATTTTATTTTGATTTTGAAATGATCTCATGTATGAACAATCAGCGGTAATTCGGATGGTCTAATCTGTAATATCATTGAACAACAGGATATCTACGTCTGTATCAGAAGGGTACCGTTTTACTAAACAGTTTACGCTTAAGAGTTGCGTAAGTCTAAAACAACAATTCCTCTTATTTCAATATTGGACGAAGCAATATTGCAAAGTGTCACATCATTGGAATCGTCTCTCCGAGATGCTTCCAATGAAGTGCCACATTGCAACATTGTACTTTAATTGAAGATACTATCCATGTTTATCAATTATGACTTACGCAAACATTTTCCGTAAGTTGTTTAGTAAAACGGGCCCCAGGACCAGAGTATCACCTTATGTATGCCGTATTGCAGGCGCGTTAAATTGACCATGCAGAGGGTGTGAATAAGTAAAACGCCTGTTCAGTGTTTTTATGTATAAGGTCGGTCGCGCTCTCACGAAGTTTACGTTTCAATCGAACGATACCATACCTGAGGTAAGGGGTGATTGAAATATCCGCGGTTATCTACCTACCGTTGCACATAGTCTATATCACCTGTTTACATTGTTTGAATTCGGCCATTTAACTGCGTTGGACTTATAAAACGCATACATCAGTGTTTATACGTACAGTTCACGACAGCTTTAATGTCATGTTAACATAAACACATCATAAAGGTCTTGTCTAAAAATAGGTTGTTATATTCATTTGGTAAAAGGACTTAACATTCCATGGCAGCAACATAGTAATACAAAAATAAAAAACATGTATCATAAATTCAATGATGCTGAAAAAACACGAGTACATTAAGTACAACACAAAAAAAGGAAAATTGATTTTAGGTGCTTATGTTTATTTCCTTTAAACTAACCTACATTTACGTTACATAAAACACACTCGGGTGAGGGACTCAATATATGCGTAAAGCTTCCGTTCCAATCCAATTGTCAAAAAAGGAAAATATTACTACAATAAAATATGTTTAAACTAAAACCTAAATAACCCCAACTAAACCTACCTACTTCCGCCCAAAATGGACTCGCCCACGTATCGTAGAAAGGTAGAGGACAGAAGGCGGGTTTTCTCCGTGAAATAACTCAAACGCTAAGTAAACACTCTATCCCACTATGCGTCATGTACAGAAAAAACAAACAAATACACGAGCAGGTGCAAAACAATATCGTTACAAAGAATAAACGAATCCAGGCCAAAATCCAAACCTCATAAAGAATGCAGTTCCACGAAAAAGTCAATGATCAGTACGTGTTCTTTTATATATTAGACTAATTAGTTTGTTTTTCTTTACAAGTTTATTCACTTTAACAACGGGATGTAACAGACCGATGTGGTAATATTAACAAGTGGTAATGGTACATGATGGGTCTTAACACCCGGTAGGGTTAGAAATTCATTCAAGGCCTTAGGTCCTCGACTACCTGTTTTGCCTGTAGGACCAGTAACTTCATAGCCAGAGCGGTCCTTGTGACCACGAGAAATTGTACGAGGAAGGTTCATATAAAATCAAACCTTTCCAAAGGAATTTGTCAACATATTTCAAAAGGAATGATTTTGTTACTTATATGATTTATTACTCATGAGGAAATTCATAATCCCAATCTTATAAGATTAAAGAATTGACACCATGACACGTTAAAGTCCAGTTGAAGTGTTGTATGACTCATAGATTGTACAAGTTACTGGTCCTGTAGACTGCCTTAGTATAGAAGTCAGCGTCGACCCCTGCCCGGGGGTCTCTGGTTCAAGCCCAACCGGTTGCTCTGGTGTCGTGG
Organism: Cerastoderma edule; assembly: GCA_947846245.1. Classification (NCBI taxonomy): domain Eukaryota; kingdom Metazoa; phylum Mollusca; class Bivalvia; order Cardiida; family Cardiidae; genus Cerastoderma; species Cerastoderma edule. The sequence continues at coordinate 3,320,316 of OX401414.1, forward strand.
AAGTGTGGTCTGGCAAGTCTGGTACTTGTGTATGAAGGAAATCCGTAGCATAATTGAAAGAACATAATTTTGACACGACGTTAAAAGGACTATCCCACTGATTTAGAATTTAATTCAAAATAAAATGTATTTTACAGATTAAATGACAACACAGATCTATATAACTACAGACGACTAGATTATTGTACACTTATCACCCATTTTATAATTATTTGGTTAAGATATGACACATTTATGTTGGCAATAAAGTAAACCATCAAGACGTTTTTTCGTAAACCATGATCTGAATTCTAATTACACTTAAGTTATCGGTTGTAGTTTTAGATACTATCACAACGTTGTTCTCACAAACGCTTGGCTGCGCTTGTGTTTACCTTATTCCTTCATGCGAATCTTCGAAATGGATAAAAAGTTTGCCACAAAACAACTGATAGGCGTGTAAGCTCAATTCCCGCTTTTAAAAGTAAAACTTCAAGGTTCAGCAAGTTTAGAATATAAAATGACGAGGCTTTGTGGAATTATCGTTTTAATGTGTGTTACCTACAGAACAAAGTCTGTGAGATATTCCACCCGTATTAGAACAAAAGATAAGTGCATTATCATATCGTATAACCAAATAATCAGATTTAGAAACAGAAACAAATAATGTATGTTATATACTTGTAAACACGCAACTTCTGACAGTTACGTCACCACGTTTTATATATAAATAATCTATAAATAGAAGCGTTTTCCCCAAAACCCCTGTCCTAATCAAACTCACCTACGTATATGTTCTTTTGTTACATTGATTCTTACGTACAGTAAACATATAGCGTAATGGATAGTTTTGCCTTAGATGTATCGTTTGCGATGAATGAATTTAAACTCAATTAGGTACAGTGAAACATTTTTTAATACTTTACTTAGTGGTCGTTTCTTTCAAACAAGATTAGTTTAAGAACATATTTTGGCATGTTCAGATGGAAGCGCAATGCATATATACAATAACACAGAGAAACCAACAAATACAAATATTAATTAAAATAGTTCCAGCCTCATGTCCATTACAGTACTACTGCCTTAATATATGATTTATAACATAATTATAAACAAGTGTTCAATGACATTTTCGTTTTGTCTTGAAAGTTCAAACTACGGAGCCAAACTCCCAAACTCCGTGCAGGAAAACTTTTCTTTCTCGTACGTCAGTACAATCGTATCTACTCGGCAATCCCCGTCACAAGTCGGTAGATATACCTCGCAAGCAGTTCATGAATACACCAGAAATCCTGGGGTAATTCGGCTGTTTTCCGGCGGATAACGAACATGTTTACATCATGCACACAGGCACTAAATATGTATATAAATACACACAAATTGGTTATATATTACAATTGAGTGTTTTTTTAAAATTTATTCATTAAAGATAATCATATCAACACATCTTTGTTTCATATTTTGTCAATCGTATCTTTTCGGCAATCCCCGGCTTAACGACTATTAATATTTCACATTTAAGATCCATTTTTAAAAACGAAAGCAAAGTGACGTCATTCTCACAGGAAGCAATATGGCGTCATCCCTATTAATTCAGAGGTATCTTCATTGGATAAACCCGATGTGTTCAGATTGAACACTTATATCCGAGCAATCGTATCCACTCGGCAATCCCCGTTACAAGTCGGTAGATATACCTCGTAGGCAGTACATGAATACACCAGAAATCCTGGGGTAATTCGCCTTATTTCCGGCGGATAACGCAAAATGCACACAGGCACTAAATATCTAATTAAATACACACAAATTGGTTATATATCACAATTGAATGGTTTTGTTTTACCCTTTTCATTAAAGATGATCATACCAACACATCTTTGTTTCATAATGTCAATCGTCTCTTTTCGGCAATCCCCGGCTTGTGCCGAGGATTTCCGAGTAGATACGATTGCAAACGGACATGCCCTTCGTTGCTGACCTACTTTCAAAAATGGCTCCCCATTACCTCCGAGGTTATTTTAAGAAATGGCCGAGGTGTTCCGAATGATATCCAAGATGTATTTCACAGCTCACGGAAATACCCGAGTAGTTCCGATTGGCCAAACTCCATGGACACAGCATGGTTTATAATACGGCACGATTATCAAGTGTATGTTTCTGTTCGAAAACTCTTGACAAATAAATGCTTTACAAAGACGTGCACATCTTTTTTTATAAACATGGCAAATTAAATTCTCTCGTACTTATCTTATTTCAAAAAATCGTGTTGGTTAACAACAAGGAACAACGTGTTTGTTCTTTCAGTCCGTAAATGTCCCCAATAACCGCAATTTAAACTTATTTAAATGTGTGGCGACGATATGCTTGCTGCAATTTAAGAATATTCATTTCAAAACAAACTGTCTTGGACCATTTAGTCTGCACCGATTCCCCCCCCCCATCATAACAATTTAACACCTTAACGACAATAAGATCAGATAACTGCATGGTGGTGCAGAGCCAATTGTTTGTAGCCGATAGTTGTCAGCGCTGAATGGTTTGATTGTCAACGATTACAAGTTAGAAACAGTAATCACAGAAAAGTGTAATGTTTATGAACGGGACAATTTACTCTTTCGAATAGGGGCTTTCTGAATAATAAAAAAATGTATTGGACCATTATGTATTAAAATGAAACACGACTTGATTTTCGGAGTTTGAAACCTATACGAAACAATAAAAGGTTGCCCAAATGCGCACACCCTCCATTCATGTCAGTAGTATACTAGTATGAAAGAAATAAGTTGCTTTTAACCCTTATAGGGCTGAGACTGACTTCACGCTTATACAAGCAGGTTAGATCCAGGTCAGCCGCCAAGTAAATTGGCAGCTGGCCTCTGATCTAACCTGTATGCTACTCTGGTATCATTCCTCAACAAAAGTAAGCAGATGTTTAGGGATTTGGAAAGCAGACGAAACCAAAATCTATTATTAGAAAGTTATTTGGCATTCTAAGGGTTAAACAGCATGCATTCGTGCATGTAAGGCTGTTTGCATTTTTTTATGATTACCTCATCAAATAGCGTTCTATCATTTTATCACTCGTCTAAATCAAAACGCCCTTAGCTCAGTAACTGTTATATTTGAAATAAGATTTTTGTTTTGTTCTAAATTTACCAGCTTCGTCCCTCATTATCGAATCAATCCTGAATTTCCGATTGTTCCTCCCGGCTTGGCCAGCCCTTATTGATTAATGTGGTTTTTCTTGTAACCGGGGTCCAAGGTTTGGGTCCCGTAAGCGCCACTGGATTGGTGGAATCGCCAGGACTAAGGGTCTTGTTTAGCCCAGTGGTTAATGTGGTGTGTCTTGTAACCGGGGGTCCAAGGTTTGGGTCCCACCAACGCCACTGCTTTAGTGGGATCGCCAGGACGTAGGGTCCTGCATGGCCCAGTGGTTAAGGTAGCAGACTTAGAACTCGGGATTCCCGACTTCAAACACCACCGACACCTCAGTTTACGTGGAAGTGTCTTTTGACAAGTCACTTTAGAGCCCTAGCCTAGTATTGGTGGATCCAGGAAAGCCGTAACATAACTGAAAAATTGTTGATACGGCGTTAAACTCCACACAAACAAACAAAGAAATCTGTTGCTACAACATAACTAATACAGTGAAGCCTCGTTTATCCGGACCCCGATTATCCGGATGTCTCGCAATCCGAACGAAATGGTAAGAAACGGAATTATTTGACCAGTTTGTTGCAGACGACCTTTATAAACATTGTGGCAAAAGGAGAAATTGCTCGTCACGAATGTCTTCTGCCATATCAGAAGATTATTTTTGAATTTCATCACGTTTTGAAATGTCGTCTGCAAACTCTTTTAATTTGGGACGGTCGACAATTTTGCGTTTGCTAAAGGGTTATAAGTATACACGTGCATACAGACAGTTTATGTCTTAATGTGTATAAGAACATGGTCTGATTCATTAGCCGTAACAAAACTGAAAATTTTTTGACACGGCGTTAAAGACCGTACAAAAAGGTGGGGTCGTCATTTGCTTAGACACTTCAGAGCCCCATATATTGTACTGACGTATCCATAGAAAGCTGTAATATAACTAAATATTTCTTGACACGGCATTGTACCTAAAATGAACTGTGTTATACAGTATATTCATTAGACTATTTCTAACAGTTCTCGGCTAAAATGCATCGCAATGGCAGTGATTTCAGTTCGCAAACCTTGTGCTGGTGTATCCATAAGAATGCCGTTATATAATTAAAAAGTTATATAATAAAAAAGATATATAATTAAAAAGGTTAATGATTAAAAAGTTATTAACATGGCGATCTACTTAAATCGAACTTTGTTATAATCCTTATGTTATTTCAATCAGTTCTAGGCTAAAAAATAGTGTTTTGACAATGAAAAACAAACGATTTTGAAATCGTCGCATTTGATTGGTTGATTTTTTCACAACACGGACGTCCTGTATTGAACGTACATTGTTGTATCTTTATTAACCCTTATTGTGCTGGAACCGACTTCATTTTCATGCAAATAGGTTGGATCCAGGCCAGCCACCAAATAAATTGGCGGCTGGCCTGTGGTCTAACCTGCTCACTATTCGAATTATCTTTTCTCATCATAAATAAGCAGATATTTTTGTGATGCAGACGACAAAAAAGTATGTTTTTTAAATATTACCTAGCATTCTAAGGGTTAAACATCGACAGGTTTGACTCATTCCGAAAGATAGCGCGTAGCGATGTATACGGTTTTGCACCAGGACGCAAATACCCCAACAAGTCAACTAAATCAACAATTTAGCTATTTACGACTTATTCACTCAGCTGATTGGTTACTGACTAACAAACAAGAGGGCGTTCCTCTTTTCATGATTTTTTTTAATCCTTTCGTTTTTTATTTGCTTTTCACATCACGTCAACATTACTTCCGGTTATATCAATGTGGGGTAACAATTCACATGGGCTTGCAAAGCCGAGAAGAATCCGTGACAATCGAACCATTCTGACATTCCGTTTGTCAGCTGGAAGCTCATAAATCATGAAATAGTCTTATGAGTTCGAGTAATTTTACCATTTTACCGACACAAGAAGACGTCTAGAAATATCAAATTTAGTTATCTAACCATTTAATTAGGCCTCTATGGCCGAGTGGTTTGAGTATAGAACTTTTGAGATTTTAGAGGAAGTCGCTTGGTTTGACTTACTGAATACCGATGATTCAACTCAACCAAACCATGACCATTTAAGTGTAGTTTCTTCCTCTATTATGATCAGCCAGGTATCACAAGATAACAAAACCGAGTGTTGTTAACCATTGGAATCCTTGGAAATAGAGAATAGATGGTTGGTGTCGTGAATCGGAAATGTTATCGGGCAAGGCTTAGGGATATTATCCGGTGAGCCGAAGGCGAAACGGATAATATTCCGATGCCGAGCCCGATAACTTTTCCCATTCAAAGACACCAACCATCTATTCTATTTATCCTGTTACCTTTATGTATTCTTTCAAACAAATAATATACAAGTAAAACACGAGAAAGAAGGAAAAAATATGTAGAGAATGATGTAAACATGACGTCATTTCGTTCTTATGACGTCATGATTTGTCGCGTGGATGTATTATACGGTTAGTGCCGGATATCACAAATGTTATACGGCACTTAGTTATCCGTCCCAAAATGACACTAGTGACAGGATGAAATAGGTTTTTGTGTCGTCTGCTTTTCAAAACCTTAAATATCTGCTTAGTTTTGTTTAGGAAAGATGCTCAGAGTAGCAAACAGGTTAGATCACAGACAATCTGCAAATTTACTTGGTGGCTGGCCTGGTTCTTACCTGTTGCATAAGCACGAAGTCGGTTCCAGCACTATAAGGGTTAATTCGATACAATAGATATGCTCAAATTGAACATTGCAGCTGACGTTGTTAACCGTATCAAGGTATCAAACAAAACGAAAAGCGATATACTGAAATTAAAATAATGAGAATCTCTTAGTCTTAAAGAAAAAAGTCTCATCGTTTTGTTTAAGTAATTTCCAAGTGCATTTACAGTAGAATCGCATGTGTGGGGTAAAGTTGAAAAAATATTTTACCCGCTCTATGAAGCTACTTGTAAAAAAAAACAATTTTCCATTTCTTAAAATGTTTTCCTACACATTGTCTTATGCAACACTATTTCGTTGGAAGGATACACTGAAATCAATTTATAACCAATTCTTCAATAAAACGAAAACACATTTCTCTTTGTAACACATTTTTATAGCTTACACAGTTTATTTACAAAAGGAAACATGTTTGTCTGTTTTTTTTGTATTTTTTATCGTCTAAATCTTCAATGCCATGTGATAAAAGTGCTTAATTTGAAAAGCGCACGGCCTTTCTCCGCGTAGGTTCAATTCACAGATGCCTGAGACTAGGACTTCTTTAGCTGGTCTTCCGGTTTTGTCTGTAGTCAAGCTGCGTGGGTCTTCAACAATCGTAAATGAGCCGTACATCGCAATAAAACTTAATATACTATTGACGCAATGTGAAACCCTAATAAACTTAACATTTTTATAGACCAACTTTTTATAGACCGACAGTAGTCTAAGGATAGAACGTCAGCATCGAGTCAGTCAAGGGTCGTGGGTTTGAATCCCGTGAGAAGCGCGATCTACCTAGTGACTTTTTATTGATCAAATCGCATTCAGCCCGAGTGTTTTCAACGTAACCAGGAACAAACATCAAGAGGGATAAGTATAAGCATTTAGAACTTATTTCACAATCATTAAACCTTTCGATTTTCCATGAATTCCATACACATTTTAGGCGACTTATGACTAAATCAGCCTTATAAATACCTCTTCGGAAAAATCTTATGTATCGTTAGAGGATAATGTAAACTTCTGGAATTCAAACTTTAAGTATTACTTGGAAATAAAGCCGCCTGAAAACGTCCTCCTAGGGAAAACCCAATAAATCACCTGGGGCCCGTTTTACTAAACAACTTACGGAAAATGTTTGCGTAAGTCATAATTGATTAACATGGATAATATCTTCAATGAAAGTACAATATTGCAATGTGACACGTCATTGGAAGCGTCTCGGAGAGACGATTCCAATGATGTGTTACTTTGCAATATTGCTCTGCCAAATATTGGAATAAAAGGACTTTTTGTTTTAGACTTACGCAAATCTTAAGCGTAAACTGTTTAGTAAAACGGGCCCCTGAAGGTAGTTAAACTTCCGAAATTCGAACTTGAGCTATTACTCGGAATTAAGGATGGGTTCTTACGCAGAAAGTGCATTTGGTTTTTATTATGGCATTAAACTGATTTATTGATGTGTTTATATGATAATCCCTGCACGTAGCTTCAAAGAACGTATCGAGAGCTTAGTGGAAAACATCAGTTCTTCACATGTTTTACCTGGCCCAAATCAAGACCAACGGCGGGCAAATGAAATAACATTTCTCATTCCTTAACATTGTCGCCGGGTTAAATACAATATTTTACTAATGTTACTCATAACCCTTATAGTGCTGGACCCGACATCATGCTTATGCAAACAGGTTAGATTCAGGTCAGCCGTCAAGTAAATTGGCGGCTGGCCTGTGATCTAACATGTTTGCTACTCTGAGTACCTTTCCTTTTCAAAATTAAGCAGATATTTAAGGTTTTAGAAAGCAGGCGACACCAAAATCAATTTTGAGAAATTTATCCAGCATTATAAAGGTTTAATTGTGTATTTCATGTAAGCTTGCAAATCTTCGTTACATTAGAATATCCTTAAATATGTTTTCTAATTAACACTCAATTTATCCAAATTCATGTTTCTATGGAATATGGCTTTTATCCCCTTACCAGAGAATGACTTAGGGTCCTGTGTGGCCCAGTGTTTAAAGTTGCGGACTTAAAGCTCGAGAGTTCCGGGTCCGTGTCCCACTGACACCTCTGGTCTCGTGGGAGTGACCTTTGGCAAGTCACTTCAGTGTCATTGTCTTGTACTGGTGGAGCAAGGACAGTGGTAACATATCTGAACTATTGTTGATACGGTTTACGCATCATACAACAGAGAATGCTTTACTCCGACGCACCTGGGGCCCGTTTTACTAAACAAGTTACGGAAAATGTTTGCGTAAGTCATAATTGATAAACATGGATAGTATCTTCAATGAAAGTACAATGTTGCAATGTGGCACTTCATTGGAAGCGTCTCGGAGAGACGATTCCAATGATGTGTCACTTTGCAATATTGCTTCGTCCAATATTGAAATAAGATGAATTGTTGCTTTAGACTTACGCAAATCTTAAGCGTAAACTGTTTAGTAAAACGGTACCCTGAAGCAGAAGCGATAAGCAATTGCTGTGGCAAATTGAAAAAATACCCACGTATGGCATTTTCTCATTTAGTCACAAAAATAACTACCAAATTTCTCAAGAGCAATACATTTTTGATTCTCTGAAAATGTCATCTGTCGCTGCATTTGAAACGTGTTCTTCATGTTAGCATCTTATCATTCCTTTAGTTAAAGATTGCGTTCATGTTAGCGTGAAATTATCCTGTCCCTTTTAATTGTGTATTTTATCTTATTCCATTCTTCTTACTTCATCTCTCAATTTACCATTGGTGAGAAAAAAAAAACTGGTTGTTCCCCACATATATCTTTTAGCTTGACTTAACTTGTCTTGGCAAACAACAGGTCTTGCCGTCTTACATTTGGCTTCGAATAAGAGAAGTTACGCAACTTACGTGTTTGTTCATGACGGGAAGGGCTTTTATTTAATTCATTCGATAAGGAACAGTGGGTGCAGATGGTATAAAAACGTAATTTGTCAAAACGGTGATAACATTTTTGTTTCGAGCACGCAGACGAATTGACACTGGCAGAGTGTTGACGAATTTGCGATGAATTTATTTGTCTTGTTTGGTCTGACGTGCATTTCACTGTTTGTAAGGTATGTATTTGTAAATAAATACGCATGCGAGAGTTATAACGTTCTGCCATTTGGGTTTTTGTGACAGGTCTAAAGTGGAAGCAAATGCAGAAGACAATTAAAGCGCATCGATTTAATATTATGATGTTTAGCAAATTAAAACTTGTATAGCATTACAAAGCACCGAACCTAATGTATTCTTTGGATCATTTTCTTAGCAAATATTTTCTTCGTCTTGGATTTTGTGAGAGGTCGAAATTGAAAGCGCATGCTGAGAATTTCTTTTATTGGAACTAACATTTCTTTGCAAAATAATGAAAACTATGCCAAGCAATTTAACTTTTGTTGCGTTTCAAATCATGATAACTGACAATTTTTAATTTTTGAAAGATGTGGAAAAATTGAATAGTGTAAAAAGTAATTATTTCTGTGCAGAATTATGACGAATGGCAGGCAATGTTCTTTTTTTGTAAAATAATTATGCAGAATTAAGACGGATGACAACCAATTTTCCATTTTCGTAACAATAAAAATCAAACATAAAGTAAAAGTAAAAAGCTCGGAAATGACTTTTCTTTGTAACATTATCTAAACAACTCTTTAACCGTTGAATGCATTAAGAGCAATTTATCATAATGCCACGTCAGTTTCTTTGAAATTCTTCAGCAGAAAGGTGTTTAATCATGGAGTATAGAGTTAGTGTCATGCCGTAAACAACCTTGTTGTTTAACGTAATATGTGCCTATCCCGTTCTATACGTAAACGCCACCTTACGTGATAAGTACGCGATGTACGTCTTTAGCCAATTAACGCTTTATTCTTTGACAATGTAGAACCCTTAGCTTACGTATTTTGTGCCGATCCCGTTTTCTACGTAGACGTCACTTTACATGATAAGCATACGCCTTTAGCCAATTAACACTTACTTATTAAACAATTTAGAACCCTTAACATCTCATCCCGGCTACATATTTCTTTTTTGAATATTAGTTTCACATTGATTCCGGTGTTAGATCATGTGTTTACAGGTCGCTGCTACAGAAGAAATAGTTAACGTTATAGTTATACGTCTCTAGCCAATTAACGCTTTATTCCTAAACAATATAGAATCATTAACACCTCATCCTAACTACATCTACCTTTTGAGACCTTAGTTCTACATTGATTTTGGTGTTAGATTATGTATTTTCAGGTCGCTGCTGCAGTAAAATAAGTAGATTATTTCCCAATTTAGTTATATGCTTTAGTTAGAATACCCATAATCCGCCAATTTGAAACTCATTCTCTTGTCGGAATACTTCGGTCGTTCTCGGTATACATCGGTTGGGGCCGGAACTATTCGCAATGATATTCAGAACAGTTCGTACTACGACGAAAGAATAAATTCCAAAATGGTGGATGGTATATGTTCTTCCTTAAGCATGAAGGTGATCCATTTATCTCCAAAACAATGTATTAAGATAGGCATTGCAATTGCCTCTTTTTAACAGAGGCATGTGGACTAGATATAGTACCGTCCAAAATCAGTAAAATATTTCAGACGCACAGTAATTTGTGTTGAAACATCCAGAACAAATAGTCCTGCAGTTGGCAGTACAGATCAACAATTGAAAGGATAGCAAACTACCGTATATTGTTTCAATCTACTTTTTCAATTTTGATAACTTAAAAATCATTAAAACAAGTTGCTCAAACGAAGTCAAATGTTAGTAAGACCCGCACGATCATGGCTCTTAGAATATCTCCCCTTTTCTTATGTGTAATTCCAATTTAGATATTCGTTTACAAAGTAAACCATTTAAACGGTTTACTACAATCTGCAACATAAATGACATATACCGTCTATACATGGTTATGAAAGAGGATGAAAAGTGTATTTACAAAACATTATAGATTTGTGATCTCATTTTATTCATAGAAAACGTTTTGATTTAAAAAGATTAAAATCTCAATATGTGAGATAGCCTTTTTAATCTACATATGGCGCGTATAAAATCATTTAGTGAACTCTGTTTAATTTAATGTCTGGGATTGGCACATTTTCCTTTCTTTATTTCACGTTTGTTATTTGTCTACTTATAGCCTAGGATCGGCGGGGTATTGTCCAGAAATCTACATATGTCGAGGGACTTGTTACTACAAAGACCGGTACACGTCGAAATGCGGGTTGTTCGGTTGGAGAAGATGTACGCGTTATAGGTAATGTGTCTGATTAATATTTAACCCATTACCAAGCAATAACGACATTTGACATGTTTGTTGCAGACGACTCTGGAAAACATTGTTGGAAAAGGAGAAATTGCCATGCAAGCGCCTAGTCCCTCTCCTAGAAAGGAATGATTGTATTTGTGAATGGCACATTTCAAACGTGATGATGACAATGATAATACTGTTTAAGATATTGATGATGTAATGATGGTGTTGATGATGATGATGATAAAGATGATTATGAATAGTAATGATGAAGTTGATAAAGATGTTAGTAATAATGATGATGATGATGATTATGACAATGATGATGGTGATGATGATGATTTTCATGATAACGATACTTGTGTAGGTTTATTACGATGATGATAATGATGACGATTGTTTTACAGACAAAAGACTCGGTCCTGTTTAAAGACGTGTACCCGTTTTGTTTGTTGTAAAGATTTCACCGGAAGTGGCTGTACCACACGTGAGTATACAAACCGACCAATCAGAATCGATGAAATGTTGTTAATGTTATACAGCCAATAAATAAACCCTGTATTTTTACGGTGAGTCCATGTTGTTGGTTTGTACCTAACAACAAACCATACACGTTGTCACCAAATCCTGTTTGTGGCTAATCACAGAAGGTTCACCACAAGCATGCACAAGACTGGAGGGTGTTGTTTATTGCAAAAAACTTTGAACAACACAAAAAACTGAATTTAAACGACTTTGAATCATACATACAAAGCGCAATATTTATGCATAATTGGTTCGTTTACCTAAAGACCGGCCAATCAGAATCGGTGAAATATTGTTAATGTGATACAATAGATAAACAAAACTCGTTTTTGCGCCTACAGCCTAAAAGGCGTGTTGCTTACCACAAAATAAAATACATATAAAGCACTTTATTAATGCGATATCGGTTTTATTGCTTCATCTTGGTTTCACATCAAATGAATTTGGTGTCAAACTTATAATCAATTGGGAAAGATCTCAAACTTAACCACCCATTAAGGTACCCATAATCCGCTCTTTTAAAACTCATTCTTTCGTCGGATTACTTCGGTCGTTCTCGGCATACATCGGTCGGGACTGGAACTATTCGGTGTAAATCAAATAGTTTCGGCGCAGACCGAACATTTTCAACAATTAAATGCATGTAAACACGAGAGGAATACTTTAAATAAGTTCCTATTTCTCAACAGGCTCACCTTTATATTGAGTACTGTTTAAACCAATAAAAAAAATACATACCCTTATGACATTGGGCAGAAATCATTACGACAAAACGGATGAATCACTCGTGAAGATAAACCAATCCTTATATCCAACGGGTTTTGAACGTTCTTGAAACATCAAAGTGGGGTTTCATGGAAAAGTGGGTTAAATTAAGTTGTTTTCGTCCATTCCAGCTATGTGTTTCGGATCCACAACCTGTCCGAATGGCGGAACTTGTCGGAGCCCGAATAATTGTGCATGTAGAACCGGGTATGCTTCCCCTAAATGTGGTGGTAAGTTATCGGTTTTTTTTGTATTTTGGGCATACAGTATAACATCTTTACCTCAAAGTTGAAGGGGCCTCATGAAAGCGGTCGACATAGAGAGAGTTCGATATATAGATGTCTGGATTATTGAGACGTAGAACTTAAAGGGAAATATTCCCGAACCCCGTATTTACTTGGACATATAGAAGAGTAAGGCACTCAGAAATTCTACTGACTTAATGACAAAAGGTGTTCTGCAAATTCATCACAATCTACCTGCCAAGGGGAATAACCCTGCATTGTCTTTGATGTCTAAAAATCGTATCCCTTGTGAAAGTTGATTATTCTGCCCCTAAATGCGATGATAAGTCAACAATATATAAGTATTTTGGGCGTATTTATATGACAGGTTGCCTCTGCCGGAAAATACGTTTTGCAAGTTCAGCGCCATCTCTCAGGCAATTGCACGACATATCTTGTAAAGGGAAATAACTCATAATTGCATTAATCTTCTCTCCTCTGTACAGTTGCCGTTATCCTTACATGTTGGAGCGTTTTTATGTTTATTTTTGTTTCCGGTTTTTATATCGCTTCAATAGCATTTAGTCTAATGATATTTTGGAAAAATGTCCAGTGGTAAAAACGATTAAGGGGAATCCTATAAAACTGATACATTGTTTAAATAACGTTTTACAACACACATGTATTTATTCAACTTTAAGGGCAAATATGTATAAGTATTGAAATATATTTGTAAAGCGATGGCAAGAAAAAAATCTTTTTCGTTAAAACAAAACAATTTTAGTATTTCTTTTAACAATATAGGTAATATATTCTGAATTTGTTCACATAATGTACTTATACGGTACACATAATGTAGGAGTTGTATTTTGAAATTCAGCACAAAAAAGGCTTAGGTAAACCCTTATATATACCTCTACATATTTATTCCAGACATTAACGAATGCACGACATCGGCATCTGGCTGTAGCCAGATCTGCACCAATACCCCTGGGTCATTCAAATGTTCCTGTAGACCCGGCTACGTACTAGATACAGATCTAAAGTCATGCGTCGGTAAGTCTTCTCTTTGCGTGTAATTTATCTTATATCGCTCGTCAATAAAGTTTTTCCATGTATGGTATTGACCTCTTACCCCATTACCAAACAAACACGACAATTGACCAGTTTGTTGCAGACGACTCTGGAAAACATTGTGGGAAAAGGAGAAATTGCTCGTTCTTTTCCCACAACGTTTTCTGCCCTACCAGAAGATTATGTTTCAATTTAACTGGATTTTTAATTGTTGTCTGCAAGCTCTTTCAATTCGTGACAGTGGAAAATTTTGCGTTTGGTAAAGGGCGTGCGTTAATATATTTTCTTTCTGTGTATGATATGGACTTCCCGCCTCGCATTGGTAAGTCTTTTCCGTGCTAGTTATTTATCTTAAATCGCGCATCGGTAAGTTTTCCATTGACATCTTAAAGGGCTTCAGAAAACAATTGTTTTCATACTGCACTGGCTGTAAAGGCTAGACACCATTCAATAACCACTGTGATCAAGGATAGATTGCTGTACCTTATTTAATTTTTTTTTAAATGGGTTTTACATCACATCAACATTATTTCAGTTATGTAGCGATGCCCGACTCTTAATGATGGAGGAAGACCCCATACTCAACTGCCCACAAGGGCTGGTCGAGGTGGGTAGAACCATCGGCATTCCGTAAGTCAGTCAGGAGACTGCCTCTCATGAAAATCCATATCCCTCTCAGGATTTGAACCCACGCGGAAAGGGGCCATGTGATTTCAAATTCTCTACTCTAACCACTAGGCCACGGAGGCCCGACCTTATTTAATAAAAAAGGTCTTCTTTTAATCTAGTAATTTTAAACATATGTTCATTCAGCTAACGTTTCATCTGTTGTTAATTCGATTCTTAATTAGTTTTTTTATATCCCCATATCGAGATAGGAGTACAAATTTCCCTTGCCATTCTTGTCAACGATTTCTGCTTTCAATTTGAAAAAGTCATATATTCTCATATGATGGAATGGGTTTATTCTTTTCAACCAGTATAGGCAAATCCACCTCGAGTTAGTTGTTTAGTTTTATCCTAAGAGATACACGATAAAACAAATGTTAACTTACTGTGAATATAAAGGAAACGGAATTATGTTATACTGTGTGTTCACGACTTATCTTTGACCTATCGTCTAGCGTCATATTAGTAGTTGACTTGTAGTCATATAGAGAATAGATGGTTGGTGTCGTGAATCGGAAATGTTATCGGGCAAGGCTTAGGAATATTATCCGGTGAGCCGAAGGCGAAACGGATAATAATCCGAAGCCGAGCCCGATAACTTTTCCCATTCAAAGACACCAACCATCTATTCTATTTATCCTGTTACCTTTATGTATTTCAAACAAATAAGATGTAATAATAAAACACGAGAAAAAAAGAAAAAAAATAAGTAGAGAATGATGTAAATATGACGTCATTTTGTTCTTATGACGTCATGATTCGTCACGTGCATGTGTTACATGGTTAGTGCCGAATATCACAAATGTTATACGGTACCTAATTATCGGTCCCAAAATGGCACTAGTGACAGGATAAAGTAATTAACTGACACAGGTCCCTTATTGGTCCTCTTTGTCAGTGCCGTACCTACACTTTCCAGTTTTGGAAAGGCTTTCCTGGATTCACCAGTACTTTTCATTTTGTATATTACAGACGTAAACGAATGCGACACAAACAACGGACAATGTGAACAGACGTGTATAAACGAAGCGGGTACCTCCAGCTGCGACTGTCGCCCCGGTTATAAGCTTAACGGAGATGGACGAACGTGCTCGGGTAAGTCCGTGACACACTCGGATATCATCGGAATATGTTGAGACAGGTGTATTATTAACGAAGATGTTAGATTATACTCATGGTCCATATAGTCTATGATACCGTTGTTATTGATTGTGTTCATTGGGTTAACCATTGCAGCGCTTGAACCGACTTCACGCTCATGATAACAGGTTAGATCCATGTCAGCCGCTAAGTTAATTGGGGGCTGACCTGTGATCTAACTAGTTTGCTACTCTAAGTATCTTTCTCCAACACAATTAAGCAGATATTTAAGGTTTTGGAAAGCAGGCAAGACAAAAATATATTTTGGGAAGATAACCAAGCAGTCTAATGGTAAAGAATGAAAGAAAATCATCTTCTTATAATGTTGAGTTCACTTCTTCATTCGAAAGCACAGGCTCATTGGCCTAGGGATTTGTTTGATGGTTTAAATCTTAAAGTCCTTCTAATGTTGGACTAATATCAAAGTGCATACCGCAATTTGAATTTTTACTAGAGATAGTAGCACACTATAACTTAACAAACAAACACATCATTTCTAAGATATTCGCTGAACTTCAATTATATTTCTAACATAATAACAATAACATAAAATTTCATAACATAACATATGTTTCAATAACATAGAGTAAGTATCATACTAACGTAGGTTTTTAGGTGGCATATCAATGGTAACATCTTACAAATACAGCCTACATGGTTTTAGCACTTTTGCAATCGGGCAAAGATACGCTGTTCGTTTCGTACTTTGAAAGTTTCGTTTTCATTAACTGCACAAAGTGATGCCAAAGACCAAAGACAATAGTACTCAATGCTTTTCTTCAAGGGATTCCTATAGAAAGTTCTTTATGAAATCAGGTTACGGCCAACTATTAGTATCGCTGGTTTGGATCCATGCATAACGTAGGGATGAAAGAAATTATGAAATGATGTTAAGTTAAAAACACAAACACAAACCATCCGATACCATTAACCTACACGTACCCCAATTTAATGTTTTACAGACATAAATGAATGCGCCACTGGGACGAGTGGATGTGAACAAACTTGTACCAACACTGTTGGCTCGTACACCTGTAGCTGTCGTCAAGGTTACGACCTTGACATCGACGGACATAAATGTACAGGTACGAACAGATTTGTTATCATATCGTTGGCTAACTTTAGACGTTTGGAAAAGAAGCCAGAGATAACATTTAAAATTATATATCAAACTACTGGAGACGATATGGTAAGAGAAAGGATAGGCTCGTAGATCGGCGCGTTTTATAAGTGAAATACTGATAATATTTGGACTTAAGTAATTCCAATCATATACGACATAAGTAACGTCTAAGACTTTTTTTTGCATTACTACATGTGTAGGTGTATGTTGCAGAGAATATCCTTCACACACACTTTACAAATGAATGAACCAACGCCTAATCGAATTACCACTCGTGTTCATTGCCTTAAATGGAATTAATTTAATAACCATAAGTAGAGTTATTTATCTTATTTACATAATGAACTACAATGCTTAGTCGATGGAACATCAGCAACACATAAACTATAGGCAATAAGAAGTGGTAATTTATTTGCGCGGAGTGATTTAGGCAGCATTACGACGGAAAAAGTAGTTCCTCGTCCAACAAATGATACTACTTGGTTCTAAATGTCTAGATCAAAAAATTATTGCCGAGTAATAGAAACATGATGGCAAATCATTTTAATTCAAACAAGTGAATTGAAAGTATACATCAAAATGAGTCGTGATCCTCAATCCTTTGTCTTTATTGTAATTCTATTTTATTCTTGATCTATTTATAGACGTGGATGAATGTAGTTCCGGCGCTGCGCAATGTTACCAGAACTGTCACAACACGCAGGGATCGTACACATGTTCGTGTAAAGAAGGATATATTCTTGGAACCAATGGGCATACATGTACAGGTAAAACTTATTAATAGCGCAATCATTTTGGAATACAGGGGCTTGTCTCTCAAAGATGTGTATTGATCTCCGCGTGGGTTTAAATCCTGAGAGGGATATGGATTTTCATGAGAGGCAGTCTCCCGACTGACTTACGGAATGCCGATGGTTCTACCCGCCTTGACCAGCCCTTATGGGCAGTTGAGTATGGGGTCTTCCTCCATCATTAAGAGTCGGGCATCGCTACATAGCTGAAATAATGTTGATGTGATGTAAAACCCATATGAAAAAAAAATTGTATTTATCAAATTTAAACTTATTCTTACATCGATTGTGACGTGGGCCAGGGGCGTGGCTTGACTGAAATGAACGTGTAGGCACATCATTCTAGGAGGTCTGGTGGCATGCTCTCCGTGAAAAAATGCAGTCTGAAACCGCTCAGGTGCGTTCTGGTATGTATTTGAGAGAACAAACATATATCTATCTTTAAGCTGGGAATAGAGGCCGCTTTTGTTGCGTTTTTGGCTTTTTTTGTTGCTCACGTGCCTAAAGAGCATAACGGAAGCTACGCAAATGGAAGCTTGAAGCTTATTAAATTCACTCTCGGTGACTGCTTCCTGGATACTACACTGGTACTCGCGCCGATTTGTGGGTAAGTCCCTACGATTTTCACCTAGACTCACGGGGAGCGAACTCGGAACCCTCGGCACAAATCTAATAAAGTGTTTGTTTACTTGTTTACAAGCGATAGGTCATACATTACTCTATTTTCCAACTTAATCTGAATCTTCATAAAAGGATGTCTCATGGCTGTCAAACGAAATGCTGATATGTCTTTCAGACTTATTTAGCTGTTGTTAGGTCACCACCGCCATCACCATCACCATCATTATCATTATCATTATCATTATTTTTACCATTCTTGATATTGATATTATTCTATCTGTTGCTAGATAAAGACGAATGTTTGGACGAGAATGGCCTGTGTGAACAGATCTGTGACAATGTACCCGGCTCCCATACGTGTAGTTGTAACACCGGATTTGAACTGATGGCTGACGGGAAGTCATGCAAAGGTAACTTGGTGTTAGCCAACTATCTATTTACTTTAGTTCTTCAAACAGTGTTACGTCACCGCCTCACTCTCTACAGCATAGCATCAACTAATAGGGACAAGATCTATTCTCTGCGTTACTGAGCCAATACATTAGCTCAGTGGTTATGGTCTTGGACACTCGTTCCGGCGAACCGGGATCGAATCCCCACAGGGAACTATAAAATCCAAAGTGGATGTTTCTAGCTATGCTTCGTTGCGAACATTGTTCGTAAGAACATGAAATAGGGCATCTCATCTTCTGCATATTTGGTTTCACAAAGAAAAGAAAGTAAAAATTAGAAAGAAATTTGTTTACATGTAAATGAACATGTCTTCATGCACCAACTGTTTATCGGTTTATACAGTTGCTACATGTATACCGGATATCATCTGATTGCAGACAGGAAGTTATGCAAAGGTAGCTTTGAGCGAGCCAACAGTTTTCCTTTTACCATTATTCCTTTCATTAACTCTTTATCAAACGTCAAAGCCTCGACTGTCCCGAATTGAAAGTTTGCAGACGACATTTCAAAAGTGAATGAAATTTAAAAATAATCTTCTGATAGAGTCGGAAACATTATATCATGCAAATTGCCATTTTATGTTGAGGTAAATATACGTTCTGATAAATAATGATACTTAAAGCTACGATACATCAAGTGGTAAAATTTGCTGCACAATCGGGTTTTTTGGACAGTTTAACGCAATCTTTATCTGGTGGTGCGGTTGCAGACTTCGAATTACAATTTTGAATTAATGGACAAACGCAGTGAAAATGGCGTTTAACGTCCTACCAAACAATGATAAAATTAACCGCCATTCCTTATTAGATATAGACGAATGCGCCCTAAATATCGATGGATGTGAACAGATTTGTACGAATGGTATCGGGTCCTTTACTTGCTCGTGTCGAACCGGATATGAGATCACTGGAAAATCATGCACTGGTGAGTGTTTGCCTTCACATTCGGAACACCTTGGTCATTTCTGAAAATAGCCTTGGAGGTAATGGTGAGCCATTTTGAAAGTAGTCCGGCAAAATGGCGGCCATTTCTTAAAATAACCACGTAGGCAAAGGGGAGCCATTTTGAAAAGTAGTCCGGCCACATGGAGGCGACGAAGGACATGCTCGTTTGCAATCGTATCTACTCGCCAATCCCCGGCACAAGCCAGGGATTTCCGAGTAGATATGATTGAGAAAATATGAAACACAAATGTGCTGATAATTTTAAATGAAATTAGTACAAAAATGAACATTCAAATATTACAAAAGCAAATGAAATGATCCAAAGACATTTCCTTAACAAATAGTCAAACATACAGACAATGAATTATTGTCACGCATAAATGTAGATCTATATACCAAATTGAATATAGTTTGTGTATCATTGGCCGGAGGCCTACATTACGAAATAAAATAATTGTCAATGTATTTGCCCTTTCCTATACAATGTTAAACCTTAAAGTGCTGGAACCGACTCCATGCAAACAGGTTAGGTCCAGGCCAGCTTACCTGTTTGCTACTCTGATTATCTTTTCTCAACGAAATTTAGCAGATGTTTAAGGTTTTGGAAAGCTGGCGACACAAAAATCTATTTTTTAGAAAATTACCAAGCATTCTTAGGGTAAATGTATGTGAACGTGCATTTCCAGTTTGATTAAAACTGTTTCCTCTGCAGATATTGACGACTGTGCAGGAGATACTTGCAAGAATGGCGGAGTTTGCGTCGACGAGCTTAATGCATTCAAATGTATGTGCAAGCCTGGTTTCACTGGGGATCTATGTGAAGAAGGTAAGTGCTGTATAACAGGGTAGCTTAAAGAGAATTTCTCACAGATTACGTTATGTGAGTAACAAATGTTAGAAAGGTGCCTAAAGCAGTGCTTGTCAATTGATAAATGATTAATTCTCGAATTCATTAATTTCAACGATTCTGAAAACCTGCCTTTTCTTTCGTAGTTCTCCTTCTGTAAAAAAGATTTGTTTGCCACTCTCCCCTTACTTGAAATTGCACACACGATGAGAAATATGTTTTATGAAATAACGTGGCTTGTCATATTTTAAAGAAAAAAAAATGTCACATTTCAGATATTGATGAATGTAGTTTCCTCAATGGAGGATGTCAGGACATTTGCATCAATGATCCAGGATCCGTCCATTGCGGTTGTAGTGGAAACAAAACCATGGGAACAGATGGAAAGACTTGCACAGGTATCATATGTGCTATAAGCAATACACTTGACTTGTATATAATATATACATCTAATTGTAATAATGATGATTATCTTAGATGGTATTTATAGAAATGGATAAACAATTAATATGACTAAGATGTTTCAACATGTAGCCTATTTTAATATTCAATGAAAAAAGCAGCTATTCAGAGTGCATTGGTCCAAGAGTAGTGCATCGGCCAATGGATATTGAGATCATTGATCATAAGAATAAACGATTAGCGACTTCCCGTCAAATAACGCATGCGGGTAAAGGCTATTTATCCAGAAGGCATGATTGATATTACTTGATCTATAAGCTTTACGAACAGAAAATTCCAAATAGGTTTCATTTTATCAGTTTGCAACTACTTCAAGTAGCATAATGCAAACTTGATTTGAACTTTTATTATAGAAGGAAGTGCAATTTAACTAACACTGACCGAAAGGTAAATTAGATAATTGCAGAATTATATAAATGAGACGTCTTTTATGATCATTGTACATCCATCCTTTAACCGACGATGATTTGTACTTATTAAATCGTCTCATAGTCACGATTCTAATGAGTACGTCAGTATCCACAAACAAGGTTTAATATCTTTATGATTTAAGCAAAATACATGCAATGTCGTTAAGTTGATCTCTTTAAGTATTCAATGTCGTGAATTTCAGGCGTAGACTCAAAAGACAACGTATTCCGTCGCCACAAACTTGCGCGACAGCTTCTGCCAAAAGGATGCGCATCACTACTCCTAACGCGTTGTAAAGACGGAAACGCTATCGACGTTCATTTATCGTCAACGTCCAACTGGTATCGACTAAATTCCGACCACAGCGTTACATTCACCAAGGGAATCGTTTTCGTCGAGGTGAATACCCTCTCCCTGCCTCTTTCCCTAAACGGTGCAGAAGTGACGCAGACCCAAAACGATTTTACGATAAATCTAGGAACGAACGGACGCTCTGAGACAGAGGGCCAACCGCTACCAGTTACTAGAACCGACGATTGCATCTCGTTTGAGTTCACCGCCTCTGATATATTCGAGTTTGTGTCATCCGTATCGTTTCTGAAAACCTTTTTCGACAGGCTGATTGATGCACTCCCACCGTGGCTCGGTTTTTCCAGCACACCTTTCAGCGCTCTGGACGTGAGCGACATCAAAACTGATCTAGTTTACGGACGCGCCATGGACGAGGTCACGTCGTGCGAGGGGGCGCCCGTACTTCCGGGTCACGTGTACAGCGTCTTCCGGTTCTCCTCGGAGTTTTCCCTCAGCGTTTACGGTAATCAAATAAACCTGCCCAAGCCGCTGAACGGGAAGAAGTTCTGTTTGATCGTTGATATTTGCCACAGCTACGGTGGATCGATGTTTTTGATGCTTCCGGACGAGTCTCGGGATTTGCTATCAGGACTGGAAGTGTTTAAGAGTCTGGAGCAGTCCCAAGGTCTCTCCGTCCGACCACGTGGTGTAGGACTCTCTGTGGTTAGAGGCGTGAATGTTCACCATGAGGAGACGGCGCTGCAGTTGTGGAACGGAGATACTGAGTTTACGTACCCGTAAGTAGGTTGATCACAAACATGATCATAATCATGATAATAATAGTAGTAATGGTGATGATGATGATGATTATGATGATATAAATAGTGATACTAGCGATAAAGATATAAAATAATAATGAAAAAAAAGTTATTATAAAAACCATGGTCCTCCGTGACCCAGTTGTTAAGGTTTGACCTGTGAGAATGATATTTATTTTGGGGGCGTCCTTGAGCAAGACATTACAGAGAAGTACCTAGTACTGATAAGTAAAGTCGTTAAATAATTAATATACTGTTCACACGGAGTTAAACATCATATAAGCAAAACAAATAATAACAACAACTGTTTTGATACCAATAGCGATGGTAATGCTGTAAAGAATTAAAAACAGAGAGCGATGTTCTGGATCAACCTACATAGTCTGCGCTGCTGATCTATCCAACTATCTAAATCACAATATTGGAACATACGGTTATGCAGACTTTCATTCAGAGATTTTTATATATGAATTCTGAGCTTCGACCTCAGTGACTGTTTGTTTACTTCTCGAGGAGAGGGACTTAATAAGCTTCAAGCTTCCGCCCAAATTCTTTTGTAAAAGTATCATCTTACGACAAAATATGTTTTAAGGTTTTCTCTCCTTCTACTTACGAAATGTCATCCCTGCACCAAGCCACTAGACAAACAAAATCATCAACTTTAAAAGGAATAAAACGTTATTCGAGACAATCAACAAGACTAAGGGGTAATTTGGGTCAATTAACGCGAAAGTGAAGCAATTTCATAAATAGAAAGAGAAGTTAACGTACTTGTTATTATATGTCTGTACACTTCTCGTATTGAATAAAAAAAGAATTTAATAAACTTTCTCAGGTTCCATTGTACACAACTCTTATGGAATGATAATAAACCTGTAATTTTATCTAGGGTGTTTGATCGAGCCAACCTGTGGATAGGGGGTGACGTTGAGAAGAACTCAAAAAGTTTACAAGTACAAGGACGGGGAGATCTGTTTGTGTCCGTGCCAAACCCAGCCAGGGTATGTTGTGTAAATATTTTAAGGTTAAAACCGTTATCAAAAGTATATCAGTTCTAGTAGTCAGTAGACCTTTATGGTGCTTTCTGCAATTCCTCACATTAATGTTTTGTTTCATTTGCATTTTTTTATTTTGCTTTTCTGTTGGTAATGCGTATGTTATGATATATACATATTGCTTCACATATTCCTTTCCTCTAATCTGATTTCGTGACTGCTCCAAATTGAAAACAACAGCAAGAGACTCATGTAAGGAATTGAAATTGACTACAAAAATATTGAATCATGTATTATTATTGAATCATGAATCATTAAAAGTGTTCATTTTCAATCTTCTAACAGATGTTGACAGCAATATTCATCGACGAATGGAATATTCTAGCACAGATCAAAGCCTCTGCGACGCCTATACTATCATTCAAACTATTCAAGAAAGAATACAGCATAGCGTTCATTTACTTGGCTAGAGCATCAGTTGATGTGTACATGTCTATTGGCGGTAAGTTCTTTAACCCTTAGAATGCTGGGTAATTTTCTAAAAATAGTTTTTTGTGTCGTCTGCTATCATAAACCTTTAATAACTTAAATATGCATAATTATGATGAGGAAAGATGCTCAGAGTAGCAAAAAGATAAGAGCACAGGTGGTCAGTAGCCAATTTAATTGGCGGCCGGCCGGGATCTTACCTGTTTACAAAACTCTGCTCCCTGGATACTACACCAGTCCTCGCGCCGATGTGTGGGTGAGTCCCGACAATGTCCACCTCGCCTAACGGGGAATGAACCCGGGACCCTCGGTTCAAGAGGCCGATGCTCTACCACTGCACCAATGTCGCTCTTATCTCTATTACAGGGACTCATGAAAGGCAATGGTGCGGCGAGGTTGCAAACCCACCAGGTGTATTCCTTTCCGGAATCCTCAGCATCAACCCATTCCAAACAGTTCCCATCCTGAAAGATTGGATAGTTGACATACCAAGTAAACTGTACGCTTTCTTTACCACGGACCCCTCCTCGAAAATAACCGACGATATGAAAATCGATATTCTTCAGGATATTATCCAGGTTAAAGATATTCTAAAGAGGTTCAAAGTCTTCGTAAACACAACGGTGTCATCCTTTGAAACGATCCTTACACAAACTACAAATGCAATCATTGATGAAATCTATAACGTGTTGGACAAGTTTGAGAATTCAATTGATGATGTTATAAGAGAATTGGGAAGGGGAAATGTAATGGCTGTTATTGACTTATTGTCAACGTTGTGGGATGAGCTAAGAGCGCTTGAATCTACGGTGACAGATATCCGGGATGAAACTGAAGATTTCGTAGACGAGACCAAAGACAAGTTCACAAACCTCATCAAAAACGAAACGGCAATCATCAAATCAAATCTGAACATGGCGATCACAAAAGTAAGGTCGCAAGTCATTAGCGCAGCTAAAGACTATTCTGGTTTTGGCTTGAAGTTCACAGCAGGTTTGAACTTTCTTGGACTCAAAATCCTAGGAGTGGATATAGAGCTTGTGCATTCCGTCGATAGCCTGATGCAGTGTAGCAGATTTGACAAGGTGAAGCAACTTCTAGCCGGTGAAAAGGCTGTGCGTATTTTAGGACGTCTATCTAGAGGAATAAAGCTTGGATACTTCCTTAAGCTTGACGCTGGAGTTGGAATAGGAGGCGCCCTTAGTATCGACACCGACAAGTTCCTCTTGCAAATGACCGCGTACGTAAACATGCTTGGTATCCGAGTAACAGGGGACGTTTTTATCGGAAAGTCAGGAGTCTATTTCTACATGGAGGGGAATGTATGGGACATCTTTCTTGCACAGATAGAGGTTTCTGCAGAACCCGGCAAAGAATGGTACCAATTGACATTCACTCTTAAGGGGAGGTTTGTGGCAAAGGCCCGCAAACGTAGACAAGTTCAAACAGTAAGTACTTCGTTCGAAGCGAGTTATCTGGACGCGCTTAAGAAGGTTGTGCAAAGAATATCGGGAGAAGCAGAGAAAAGGTTGAGTCAAGCTCAGGACTTTCTGAGCACGGCACAGAACGGCTTGACTAAAGCTCAGAACTGGCTGGAAGATAAGAAAGACGATGTACGAAACGCGAACAGACATTTTGACAATGCCGTCAACGCTCTAGGTCGTGCAAAAGATAAACTTGAAGCGGCGAAAGGCCCATTCCAAAGGGCGATCGAGAAACTGAATAGTGCACAGAGGAAAGTTGATAAGATCTGCAAAATCAAATCGTGTTCTAAGATTTGCGTACCTGGTATCAAATTCAAGATATGTCACAAAAAGGTTTGGGTAGCACGTATTCCATACCCATGTTGCAGATTTACCAGCTGCATGTTTAAATTGCCGAACCCAATTTGTGAAGCTGCTAATCTTATCTGCAGAGGTATAAGAGCTTTGGCTTTTGCCGCTCTGGAAGCGGCTAAACTTTTCGTTAGAATTCCAATGGTAGCCCTAGATCTGGCAAAGGCAGCAGTTTCCGTTGCTCAATTCGCAGTGGATAAATCAAGAATCGTTTTGGTTGCGGCAGAAGATTTACTTGATCTTGCCAAACTTGGTCTTGAGGGAGCCAAATTCGCTCTTGAGACAGCTAAACAAGGTTTGGAACTCGTGAAGCGTGCTATCGGTGTTGCTGCAAAGATTCTGGAACTTGTCATTGAATATGGATTAAAGAGTTTGGTCGACGTCAGAAACTGCGGCTTCGAAGTTGAGCTATCCACAACAGATCTACCAGTGTTCGACGTGTCTTGTGAAGTAAATGCATTCCGACTTGGCTGGCGAAAAGTTGGTTTAAGAGTCAACTTTAAAAACATCCTCCAAAGCATATGGCAAGCGGCTAAAGCTACAATAGATGCGCTTAAGGGTAGTCTTTCAAGCCTAATCAAGGGTAGAAAGAGACGAGAGATTGGCTTTGATACGTCTGAACGCCTACATGTTCTTCTTCGCAAAATACGACAGGCAGACCCGGAAAACCTTAACACAACCAATGATTTTCTTAACGATACTTTACACATTGTCAATGAAACGCTTGGATTTGATAACGGAGTTAGGACCGATCACGAAAACCGAATCATGTTATACAGACAGAAATGCAAGGAATTCGGCACCGCTTCGGCATTCCTTGGCGAGATATTTGGCCTTCTCTTTGATATCGTTAACGAAACCAACGCACAAATCAACTTACTTACTGATATAGATGCTCAGCTTGACAATTACACAACAACTAATCTAGAAAATACAGTCGGGCTAATGAGCGCCGGGATAGATACGGATTATCTGACGACGAATTATAACGTCACGATGGATCAGATCTACGATGCCCTCAATGAAACAAAATCCACATTTAAAAACGACACGTTTATGAACGAGTTGTCCAACATGGCACAGATATCGAAGCAGATTACGCAGTCAAATCCAGAGTCGATGAGAAGCGATCAGATACTTGCAAGCTGGGCTGTGGCAATAGGCAATGGTACTCAGCATTTCTTCAGCGATAAACAGTGTAAAGACTTCAGCGATTGTACCTTCTTTGCGATCACAACACTGTATGAAATCCATCTCGAAGAGACGTATGATAACATTAACGAGAGCAAGATGATTATCAGCCAGCTCGAAAGCGATGTCCTTAAGGTTATGAACAACTCCGGTTTGAATATTTCGGAAATCTTCAGGTTATCAACCTCCGTTCTTTCTGGCATTCAGCTACTTGAGACAATTATCCCGTTTTGCAAATCTCCTCCAGTGTTTGTTGAAGAGCCGGCTAACGTTACTGCTTTAATTGGAGGTTCAGCAACGTTTAACTGTCGCGCTACGGCACCAGGCAGTGATATACAGTATACATGGTACGTCAATGGGGAAATGTTGCCGAACCAGACCTTACAGACCTTAACGATTCACGATGTCGGTGCTGATGTACAGGGGTACTATGAATGTGTCGCCGGTAATGATGTTGCAAGCCTGAGTTCCCGCAAAGCATTTCTCACAGTCACCAGTAGTATCGACGGTAAGTTCTTTACTTCGCCTTAACATTTTTCAAAGGGGATAACGATTCCCTTTGATTACAATGAAGCTTTAAGTGAAGGAGAAATTAACGTTAATACGTAAGCCTTTACCAAACGCTAAATTTCGACTGGCCCAAATTGGAAGAGTTTGCAGACGGCATTACAAAATGTGATGAAATTGAAAAGCAATCTTTTGATAGAGCAGAAAACATTGTGGGAGAAGAAGAAATTGCTCGTTAAGAGCAATTTCTCCTTTTCCCACAATAATTTCCAAAGTCGTCTGCAACAAGCTGGTCAAATGTCGTTATTGTTTGGTTATGGGTTTAAAGGATGACGGTTTGACTATTCGAAAATGATTCACAGACCAGGAGACAATTTGTTTGTTGTTTGTTTGAGTTTAACATCGCGTCAACAGTATTTGAG